>ML821233.1:15885-36770 GCA_009831015.1 Picea engelmannii
TATTTATTTATTTTTATTTTTTTTAAATTTACATTTTTTTATTATGATGAAGGCATATATTTATTTGGAAGACATATCTTAGAGATAGCTTCTTTTGAATACCTGTCAAATAGTTGACAAGTTTTTAGAAACAAATATAATTGTCATCTTTGTTTAGTACTTTCAGAAGATAAAAAAAACAACAACAACAACAACAACAACAACAACCTCTATCATCACCTTTAAAATTGTCAGTAAACTGATAGGGTCAATGCAAATGCCAAGTAAACTGATAGGGTCAATGCAAATGCCAAGAAAGCCTTATTTTATAGTTTAGTCTGGGCATTCCACCTCCTCCTTTCAACAATTAAATATCCACCATGGGTGTTCCATTTCAAATGTTCCTTCTGTATTCCCTGTCAGAAGTGCAACATTGGTAAAACTTAGATTTTCCTAGGACTGCATTGGTTAGAAGCATAGTATTAGGGAAATTCCACAATTCCATAAAAGAGTGTGTGCACAGAGTTATAGAGGAAGTAAAATTCCTTACCAAATACTCTCATTTCGGTTCTGTATCAAACCCTTGTTTTCTTTGTTTGAATTTTTTATGTTTCTCTCCTTTGGAAGAAATAATTTGATGGTGATTATGTGTATAGGAGCAGTGTCGACACTCTGAATCTAATGGTATTTTTCATTTCAATATTTTCTTTTTTTTAAATTTACTATAAACACCAGTAGAGTTTTGTCAATTTCTACATTAGAACCTGCAAGAGTTGATGTGGTGAAAGAATTAAGATATAACAGAACTCTCTATAATAAAATTGTTCCTTTGAAGTTATTTTGTAATTGATGTTTTTGGAATTCAAAGGTTGAAATATTAATGTGAGGTTCTGTAAATGTTTCCCGAACCTGGCAGCTTGGAAATTCCGTAGAAATGCATTGGGGTTAATTCAAAGAACATAAGTATTATAGTTAAGATGAAGTTTTAGCTGGGGGGAGGGTTTCTCAATGTGGGGCATTGCAATTAGGTCTAATTTTAACTGGGCTAAGCATTTATCAATGTGGGAATTAAACTTGAATCAATTTTTTATTGGTTGGAGGGTTTCTTAATTTGGGTTATTGCAATTTAGGTGAATTTTTAATTGGCGGGAGGGTTTTGCGATTCAGAGTGTTAAAATTGGGGTAAATTTTTAGTTGGCAGGAGGGTTCGGAATTGATAAATGGGAGGATGGAATTGTAGTAATTAATATAAAAATCCTTCTGGTGTGCAAGCAAAGTCCACTCTTCATTGGGAGAATTGATTGAAGACTGATCACAGGGTAAAATGGAAGGTCCTGATTTTCAAATTCTGATTGTGAATAATTTTATGACGTGTTTACAATTACATACTCACAAAGCGAATGTTCTTGTGTTGAATTCATGAAGTGGTTTGTTGAGAGAGTTCCCTAAGCTCTTGTCCCGTGAAGGAATTTTTGTTTCTTGGAGGCCAAGAAGATAGTTATCTGAGGTTAAAATTCCACATGCGCAAAACTTATTGAGTTTGAAAGCTACTTTCCAAGGAAGCTTCCGAAGAAATTTGAAACACTGAGAACATCAAAATTATACAAGGGGTTTTCTCAAAAGAGGAAATAAGTTTTCAAATATTTATGGATGAAGGAAATGCTTAGTTGGGATTTATTCACCCATCCAAAAGCAGAAGCTTTTGCCAACAGTTCTTCAAATGCAAAAAAATTAAGGCTAGCCTTTGAATGGAAAAAATTTATGGATTCTGAAGATCTATTCATTTCTTTTTATGAGTGGAATTCTTTTTATAAAAGATAAGAGGAAACTCACTCAAAGCCTTTAAAACCTCAAAAGGAAAAATCTCTTTGTTGTCCTGTCCAAGCTCTTTCTGTATCAGACCTTGGAAGAGAAATTAGCAAGCTAAAGAAAGCTATCAAAGAGACCTCTGGACAGAAAGAAGAAAATCAACAACAAAATCTTCAGATTGAACATCAGAAATTTCATATTCTGGTTGATTTGAAAATACAAGGGATGCCTTTCAAATTAAAAACATTGATAGATATAGGATCATACCTGAATATACTACATAAATATATCATTCCTGTATCTTTATGGCAAAAGACTCAAGCTCTAGTTGTTGGGTTAGGAAATATCCCAAAGGACATCTCCTTTCAGATTCCAGAAGCTGTTCTGTGCTTTCAAGACTATTGTCTGAAATTAAAGTTTCTCTTAGCAGACATCCCTATTGCCTGCATTTTGGGTACCCCTTTTCTTGCAACAATAGCACCACATGGCTAAAAAATGGTCACTCCAGACAAACCCAGATACTTTATTAGTATTCCTTCCCCAAAAGGGAAAGTTATGATAAAAATTCCTTTTATTTCTACCCTCCGAGTCTCAGACATGGTTCAACTGTCTATAATGAAAAATCTGAAAATAGAAGAATTGAAAAAATTTCAATCAGGGGTACGAATCAAAGATCAGCTAAAGAAAAAGCAAATCCAAGAAAAGATCTCCCTGCTACAACAGGAATTTATTGACACAGTCTGCTCAGAGAACCCTACAACCTTTTGGAAACAAAGAAAACATGAAGTTTCTCTTCCATACAAAGAAGAATATCAAGGGAAACCTTGTAAAAGTAGGGCCATACCCATGAATGTTGAATATCAGAAGCTATGTGCAGAAGAGATTAAGGGTTTACTCAACAAAGATCTTATCAGAGAATCTACTAGCCCATGGAACTGCTATGGGTTCTATGTCAATAAACATTCAGAACAAATAAGAGGAGTTCCTAGACTAGTAGTAAATTACAAGCCCTTAAACAAGGTTTTGGCTGATGATACTTATCCAATCCCAAATAAAAGCAGTTTGGTCTCTAGAATTGCAGGAGCCAAGATTTTTTCTAAATTTGATTTAAAATCAGGATTTTGGTAGGTTGCAATCAAGGAAGCTGATAAATTTAAAACAACTTTCAATGTCCCTGCTGGACATTATGAGTGGAATGTAATGCCCTTTGGCCTAAAAAATGCACCAACCAAATTCCAAAGAGTCATGGATAATACTCTCAAGCCATACTTCGATTGGCTCATTGTTTATATTGATGATATACTTGTATTTTCCTCATCCCTAGATCAACACTTCAAACATCTAAGGAAATTTTTGCAAGTAGTCAAGCAAGCAGGCCTAGTCCTTTCTAAAAAGAAAATTGATCTTTTTAAGACTGAGATTAAGTTTCTAGGCCATACTATAGATAATGGGAAGCTAACTCTACAAACTCATGCTGTAGAATTTGCAGAAAAATTCCCTGATAAGATTCTTGACAAGACACAACGACAAAGATTTCTTGGAAGCTTGAATTGTATTAGCCACTTCTACAAAAAATGTGCATAAGACAAAAAACTCCTAAATGACAGGCTAAAGAAAGATCCAGGTCCTTGGATGGAATCCCATACTCAAGCTGTGAAAAATATTAAAGCCAAAACCAAGAATCTTCCCATTCTTCATTTTTCTGATGATGACCTCCCCAAAATTGTTGAAACAGATGCAAGTAATATTGGTTGGGGAGCAGTACTCAAATAGGTAAGAAACAAAGGGAAATAAGAGATTATTTAGTTTGCCTCAGGATTATGGAAAGCAATAGAAAAGAATTATTCTTCCCTGGACAAAGAAATTAAAGCTGCATTGAATGCCATACAAAAATTTGAAATCTATTTGATATATAAAAGGTTCTTATTAAGAACTGATGCAGCAACCATGAATAAAGTTCTCAATAAAGACTTGAAGTCTCCTGGTGATTCCAAGTTTGCTAGATGGCAGACCCTATTCAACAACTTTGATTTTACTATTGAACATATTAAGGGATCACAAAATTCTATACCAGACTTCTTAAGCAAAGAACATCTTCAAAGTTTCTGCTTATTAATTTATGTACAACTAAAAGACGACATAGAAACATTAATTAATATTCCTGACTCTTTGAATTGGGAATCCTATACAGAAGATTGGGTACCCCATTGGGATTTAAGAAGCACAAAATTTTTATCCCAGACCACTCATTTGTCATATTCTAATCTGGTACCCGAAGTAAGAGGAAGAAGAGTTTCAAATGTTCTAGCCCCTATAATTTCAAGAACAAATGAAAAGGCAGTTGAAGCACAAAATGCTCTAACAGAATTATTCCATGATATCATTCTGGTATGGGATATAAGGGATAACGAGGGACATAACCAACAACACTTTTGCTTAAATAGACCCAGGCTATTGTTCCATTGGCCTGAAAGAATTCCCAATATTATTTTTCCAGAGACCGGCTTCAATTATATTGAATATAAAGAATTATGGTGGAATTTCATCCAGCAAGAAGAATTTTTCACTCTAGTCAAATTTGGGAATGTTAACACTGCAACATCCATAAGGCCACCACTTTGGTTAGCAGATTGGTGGAAAGACTTTGGGTTAAACAAAGGAGCAATCGACCCAAGAATCTTAAATTCCTTCACTCCCTTATCATCTGTACAAGACCTTTTCCGACAAGGGCCTAATGATGGAGAATTACTACGATCATTTATCCTTAATAATTTTCAATGGGCTATTAAAACAAAAACTATTGTACAAATTATAAATGGACATCATTTTATAGCACGGAAAATCTATACTAAATGTTGGGATACTCTCAACTATCCAGAAAGATTTTTCGGATTTCTCAAAAATGATTAAACCTAATCTTCAAACCGGTTTCCGTGGGTTGACGTGACCAACTCCACAGTGTAATCATGTGAATTCATGTCTAAATGGAAGACAATGGTGCCATTCGGGTTTAGTGGGTTACCGTAATCAACCTCCACTGTGTAAATTATTGTCCTTTTGTAATAATGAGAATCTTGGAAACTCGAAGCACTTCTCCGACTTTTGGTGAGGTTTGACCCACATTTCCAAGATGCTCTACTGTATGTCATGTGATATTTTACTTTATGTCATATATGAGTGTCCTCTGGTCGGGGAATCTTACATGACAACCCCGTCAGATCTACTATTCCATCCACTTTCGGTAGATATGAAATAAATCTATGATTTGGTCGGAGGATCTTGCACGATCTCTACCACCAAATCCTAAAGTAAAGATTTCGTGGCAGACATGCAGGGCCACCTATCTAATCTCATCTTTTCTTCATGATGACTCTTCCTCCACAAATTTGTATAAAGGAAGGATGAGAGCTCATTCGAAGGCAGAGTATTTTTGAGTCAGTCAGTTAGAGTCTCTAAGCTTCCCTTATGTCTGAAGCTTCGTGTCTTTCTTTGAGTCCAGAGTCTGTAATTAAGTTTCGTGAGTGAAGAGCATACTGCTCTCAGTCTGTGCATCTGGCACAAAGTTTGTAATACCCGTGGATTGCTCTGATTTAATATAAAACAAGTCTTCCGCATATCTGTGCTTATCTATGAAGTTTTACCCATTGTCTCTGTAACATGCGCTCATTATGATCTTTCTTATTTGCCTGTATTTGCAATCGATGTTCCTTGGTATTGTCTGATATAGTTCACTCATCCAGATAATAAGGTTCACTGGTAGTCTGGTATAAAGCAATGGCCGAGAACTGGTAGTAAGTCCCGCAAAGGCAGGAGGCCGCTAAAGGGCAGTTGTAGGTGCGAAGGGTCATGGAAAGTCGGATATAGGGTTCACATAAAACTGTAAAAGCCTGGTGGACTCCAGGTGGTGGGGTTCATAGTTTGGACAGAGTAAAGTGGTTAATCCGACGATATTGGTTCTGTCGAGAGTAGCAGAAATCAGAAGACCAGATAGCAAGAGGAGATAGCGCATGAGACAAGAGTGTGATCAATTGAGCTTCAATATCTGACAGAGGAGGCCTCTGATGAGATGTTCATGGAGATCATCTTACAAATGGTATCAGAGCCAACAACCTTCTTTTTCTCCCGGGTATGATATCAGACTCTTCGATCTGATAAAGCTAGTCGCTCTGTATTTAAGATTGTGTGATTTAATTTTGTGCGTTAAGAATCCAGTATTACGATTACTAGTTTCTGCCTGAGAAGTCGGTCAGGAGCCTATCTGACATTCTCTCTCTCTGGAGTAGAGGACTAAGATTAAACGCCCTACTTTTCTGTGCAGAAATAGTACGATCTATTAATATGGATTCTAGAACAATGTATTTTAGAGAAGTAAGAAATGTTGAAGAAAGTACTTCTAAACCTGACTCTGTAAATAGTCTGGAGTCCATGTTTGCTTTTAATAGATCTCAGAGTATAAACCATGCTAGCATAGAATAAGTAGAGACTCAACCTCAAGCAGCATGGAAACTACCTCCCATTTCCCCAAGACGTGTATATCAAGACCTAAACATGTTCCACCTAAAGGCTGTAACAAGGGTAATTGTGAAGGAATCAGTAAGCATAATACAACAAAATAGTGATGTCAGCCAGACGATTTCACTAATAAATGCTAAAGAAGTCCAAAAGGAAGCCAAAAGACATGGAACAAATTATCTCCATTTTGGATGTATTAGAATTGGAATCAGTCCCTTGGTACACAAAGGAATAGACTCTTATGTTTTATGTACAGTAAGGGATCTGACCCATAACAAATTCACTGATTCCCTTATTGGAGGAATAGTTGCCCCTCTTTCTAACGAGCCTGTTTACTTTGACTGTTATCCAAATTTTTCTATCTATACTTTTGATGAGAATATTGAAAATATCCTAAAACTTCAGCTTAGAACAACTGGATTTGACATGTGCCCTACCTGGACAAACATATCTGTTCAAGTTAAGGGATGCAGATAGTTTATCATCAACTCCATGATTGCGCAATTTGGGCCATTTCAATCAATCAAATAGATGGTCTGATCATACAGTTGATCAGAACACATCCATCTCTTTGTCAGAAACCCTTTTTTGGATGTTTGTAATCCCCTTGTTCCATGGTCCTACATGGCAGGTTTGTGACTATCACACACATCTCTTTCTTGTTGATAAGAACTCAATATCATCCTCAAATTGTTCTCCAAATATAATTTCAGTAGTGAATTTTCCTAGGAAGATGGAAGTTGATAACAATATTAAGACGGTTACATACTCTGGAACTGGGCATCTGAAAGGATTATGTACATCAATCAAAAGAAACGAAGAATCAATATTTATTGTATGGAATATTCTTCCCACACTGAAAATCTTTTGAGAAATTTGATTTTTTTTCTTTCGAACTCCACATTTGATTATGCCCTCCTATAAAAGATTTGCAGGAATCATTTTTTTTTAATCTGAAATCGCTCACACATGTAATTATGCTTCATCTGAGGTTCTATAACATGAATTTTTATTACCACCGAGAATTGTTTTCCCATTTTTTTCTAAATGGAGGAATGATGTGTTAGTACATATTTAAGGTTCTTAAACTACTTGGAAGTTGATTCATGTTTTTTATATTTTCTACAATTTTTTTAAATGTTTGAGAAATACTCAAACCCTCTCATCTTGAGAATGAGTGATTTTCTTCTTTACTGACCCTCCTACAAAATGGACGATATTCTTTTTTTCAATTACTTAATTGATGTAATTACAGAAGGTGCAAGAACTATGGTGAAAATTTTAAACAGTGTACAACTGGGACATCTTCAAAAAGAAGCAGGGTAGTTGAAGTTCACAAATTTTCATAAAAGGTTTGCATGTTATACTTGGCCCCATTAAATCTTTTTTCATTGAGAAAATACTTCTTACATTCAAAAGTAAGAATATCTTCAAATTTTACAAGGGATAATCTAGCACAATAGATCATCTCTTCCTTTTCAGTTAGATTAAGGTTATAATAAGGTCAAAGTAAGCTTGAGTGACATATCCTTTTCATCTCTAACAATGGTTCACTCTCTTATCAGGCCAGGCTGCCTTCTGGCTCCTTTTCTCTATGTCATTGCAACTGATTCTCTTGGTTATGATGTATCAGAGACTGCCTTTAATTGTTATACTTTATTTTTATTTCAGTGTATTTATTTTGAAATTGAAGTTTGACGTTTGTGTGCAACATAGAGGGAGAGGAATAGAATCAATAAAAAATGAAATCCCTTTAGAATCTCCTTCCCAAATCTAATAAGGTTAGTTGTATTTTATATATGGAATAAAAAAAATAAGCCTAAGAAACAATTGTAATTTATGAAGGTCCTGTTAGATTTTCCTTATTTACAGAGCATTAGAGTTACTAGTGTTCTTTTACTTCATTACCATTAACATATATATATCATGTACTGAGAAGTAGTAGCATAAGCGAGAGACAAAAATAATCCTGGGAAAACCCCAAATGGGGAAATAAACCCAACAACATTTCTTAGATAGATTTCATTCACAAAGCAAGTTCAAACAGATAAACCCTAGCTCAACCAGAAATACCACCACAGCTGCAACAACACCACCATACCAAGGTAGTGCACCTTCTCAAGGAGTAGCGCATAAGAGAGAGATACCAAAAGACTGAACATTAAGAAATCGAGTCATTGCAGTAGTTGTGTCACCTTCTCCAAACTTGCACCTTGCTTCTGTGTAGCTGAGAGAGTGTAAATGAGTGAACAAATGAGCTAAGGTGCCTCCTTATTTATAGTCTTCCTATCCTTCTAGCTAGGCTGACTTCTCTTCTAGGAAGGTGTCTTTTCTTTATTCTTTGTTCTTCTGGACTGACTTCTCTTTTGGGGTATTTCAACATCTCTCCAATGGATATCTTGCTTCCATAATCTTTTTTGCATCTAAGAAAGTTCATCTAGGAGGGAAAGATCCTCCCGCAACTATGAAACATCAACACTCCCTTTTATCTAGGGAGGTATCTTTCACGATGTATTCATCTAGCAATCCACTGACTAATCTCCAATTAGTCGGTAGCACACAACTTCCACAATGCCATTGGTATCTTGAATCGTCTTTCATAGTCTCTGCAATCAAGTAGCACTTAGCTACTCCCAATGTGAAATAGTAGTCTCCATGGAAATCAACCAGTAGTGCATAGCTACTGCAATGCCATCCAATAGAATATTACTGTGTCGATCCATAGTAGTACACAACTACTATCCAATGGTACACAACCACTCCAAGTAGCACACAGCTACTATCCAGAGACGCAATGTATCTCTCCTGAAATCAATTGATTGCTACACAAGATACCACCATGCAGTCCAACAGTCTCTATGATTATGCAACAATCAACTAATAGCACACAATTACTACCATGACATCATCCATAATCATAGTCTGTAGCCTCCATGACCATGCAACAATAATATATTAGCACACAACTACTACAATTCCATCGTCCATAGTCAGGATCCAAATGAGTATGCAACAATTGGCTAGTGGCACACAACTACTACAATGCCATTAGCCATAGTCATTTGTATGACTATGCAACAATAAGCTAGTAGCAAACAACTACTACAATGCCATCAACCATAATCATACCTATGATTATGCAGTAATCAGCTAGTAGAAAACAACTACTACAATGCCATAAGCCATAATCATAGTTGATGTCTCTATAAATATGTGACAATCAGCTAGTATCAAAAAAATACTACAATGCCATCAACCATAGTTATAGTCTCATCCAGTGGCATGAAGATACTCCCATAGTCCTCATGACTATGCATGTGATTTTTCTTCTCTCATTAGGTCTGGAAGTGCATTACTCCCTTAGTCACATCACATGATTGATCCAGGGAACCCTTGGCCAAAGGGGTTATCTGACATGAGAAGAAACAACACACCTCCCGCTCAACGAGGATGGAAATTTTTCATCACGCCAAGCTTGTCTCTGGACCACGAATATTTTTCGCTCCTAGTCAAATCATCATGACTAATAGAAGAAATATTGCACCTGGGTCATTCACCACTATCCAAATGGCTAATCCTGTGAGTGAATGTATCATTCTCCCTTGGTCAAATAAGCATGACTAATTCTGGGAAAACGTATGCCCGATGTTACTCATTTGTCCACTGCCTTGGAAAAAATCTTGGTGAGAATGTCTGCAATCTACTCATCTGTGGATGTGTACTAGAGTTTCACTTCTCCCTTTTGCATCATGTCGCGTATGAAGTCCTGTAAGAAACTTTCGAAGACACACTTCTTCATGGCTTGCAATACTGGATGCTATATTCTTTTCCTCTGTTGTACTGAGTGTCACCGATGTCTACTTCCTTCTCAACCATGAGATCACATTAATCCCAAAATGAAATAACATCTAAAAGTACTCTTTTGATCCACTGCACTTCCTGCCCAGTCAAAGTTTGTATATCCCTACAACTTCACATCTCCATCCAAGACATATCTCAGTCCATATCCAATCGTTCCACATAATTATCTCCACACATGTTTTGTTTCCATCCAATGTACATGTCTAGGTTCAACCATGTACTAACTCAAGACATTCACTGCAAGGCATATGTTTGGCCTAGTGTTAACCAGGTACGTCAAGGATCCAATTAGGTGTTTGTACATCGTGGGATCCACTAAATCTGAATATGAATCACACAAGAGCTTCAGATTTATCGTCATGGGTGTGCTCATGGACTTGCAGTCCACCATCCCGAATCTCTACAGGATCTCAACAGTATATTTTCCTTGGTTGAGGAAAATCTCATATGATCTCTGCCATACCTCCAATCCCAAGAAGTAATGCATCATACCTAGATCCTTCATCTCTAACTCTGAAGTGAGATCCCTCTTGCACCCAACTATGATCTTATCATCTCCTGTTAGAAACAGGTCATCCACATATATGATCAATGGGAAATCATTCCCAAGATCATCAAGTAATTGTCTGATCTGGCATATCATGCCCTAGCTGCATGTTTAGGCCCATACAAAATTTTCTTCAATCTACAGACATGAGACTCCTTCTCAAGTATCTTGTGGCTTCTCTATGTACACTTATTCTAGCTATTGGAGCAAGTTTCTTGTCATAGAATCCTCAGGCCAAAAATCAAGCTCTATGCATCTCTATGCTTCCATATGCAGTGTGCTTGATCTTGTATATCATCTTGGAAGTCACCACTGTTAATTTTTTACTGTTGTTATCAGGTTATTTCCAAATTACATGAGCATTCAATGCATTTCCAAAACAATAGTATACAGAGGATCACTGAAAGAAACACAATCACAAGGTATGCAACATTTTATCTTGGGAAACCCTCATGGGGTAGAAAACCCAACAAAAACTTCCTTCATAATAGATTGCCTATACAATGCCAAGACTAAGAGCAAAACACCAAAGATAGACCAACATTGAGTATGTTCCTCTCTTCTCCTTCCTCATGCAACTGAAACTACCTTCAAGATATGCACACTAAATGAGTGAGTGTGTGTGTACAAATGAGACACCAACCTCACATATAAATACAAGTGCGAGATGGCGCTAGGGTTTTGTCTCTTCACTTGGTTGAGCCGACTCTCCTAGAAGTGGCTAAAACCACTTTATAATTACTAGGGGATGACTTTACAATACCACTATGCAAATACAATTTGACCAATCCACAAAAGGGGATTTGATCTTATACACAACCCGACTTGATCAATATGCAAAAGGGGATTTGATCTATAAAATAATAACTCAAATATAATTAGAATATTCTTCGAAGTTACAATATTTCAACACTCCCCCTTAACGAGAAGGGTATTCTACTAACATGACTCAATACAACATCATCAAGAGAAGGAGAGGATATCATCATCATCAACATTTGGAACACTGACTAACATATCTATAAGTCATTGAATTTTTTTCTCATCATCAATATCATCATCGTTTACAACATGGAGTTGGAGTAACATCATCATCATCATCATCAACATGAAGTTGAAACATCAACATCAATAGCACAAAGCTGGAACAACAACATCATCAACATCACGAAGCTAGAAAAACATCATAAAAAACACAAGGCTGAAACAACATCATCAACATCATGAGGCTGGAACAACATCATCAACAACACGAGGCTGGAACAATAACATCATCAACATGTTGCAAAAGAATGAGGTAGGTTCATCAACAACAACATTTGTGGTACTCTGAAAGACCGTCCTTACCGTACCTTTAGGATCTTCCTAAGAATCATAAGATTCCCTAAGATATAAAATCCTAACAAGCTACTACATGGTACTCTAACAGAATGTCCTTACCGGACCTTTGAGATCTGCCGAGGAATCATAAGATTCCCTAGGATATAAAATCCTCACGGAGCTACCACAACTGGCATATACATGCACAGGTACTCTGACAGACCATCCTTATTGGACCTTCGGGATCTACCTTCGGGATCTTCCCAAGGATGATCAATCCCCTAGGATATAAAATCCTAACGGAGCTACCCGTTGTTGGTCAGGATACCACAGTATCATCAGCATCACTCCCCCTTTCGAGGGAGATCCTTTTGGACTACACCAAGCTTGTCTCAGAAGTACTCAAACTTCACGTGAGACAGAGGCTTGATCAACACATCTACAACCTGCTCATTTGTTCCAACATATTGGATATTTACAGCTCCCCTTTGCACCATATCACGAATGTAGTGGTATCGGATCTCTATGTGTTTCAAATTATCATGGAACACTGGGTTCTCCGTCATCTTTATACAACTTTGGTTATAAAATAGAATCATGGTGGCTTCCATGTTCATATCAAACAAACCTATCAACAACTTCTGAAGCCATATGGCTTCACAACTGGAGGAACATGCTGCAATGTACTCCGCTTTTGTCGTGCTGAGAGAAATATTGGATTGCTTTTTGCTTTTCCATGAAGTCATGGCTGACCCAAAACTAAAAAAACATCTTGAAGTGTTCTTTCTTTCTGAATCACTTCCAGCCCAATCTGAATCAGTATAACCATATAGTATGAAGTCATGATCTCTAGTATAACAGAGACCATAATCCAACGTACCCTTAAGGTATCACATCACATGCTTTGAAACTACAAGGTGAACACATCTGAGCTCCACCATATATTGACTCAAGGTGTTCACATAAAAGAATATATATGGCCTAGTATTTGTCATATACATCAACGAACCAATAATTTGTTTGTATAGAGTATCATCAACCAACTCTGACGAAGTATCAACCATGATCTCCAATCATGGATTTACATTCCAACATGTCAAATCTCTTCAGTATTTCAACTGCATACTTCCCTTGGTTAAGGAAGATCTTTTTTGGGCTCTGCCAAACTTCAAGACCTAATAAATAATGCATCATTCCTAGGTCTTTTATTTCAAATTCATCGGCAAGCGTTTTTCTTACAATCTGTGATGAGATTTTCTTCTCCTGTCAAGAATAAATCATCCACATATAGTATCAATATAACTGGCTCATCATTCATAACCTTGAAGTGAATGTTAGGATCAACTTTACTCTTGGTAAATCCCAAGCTTGTTAGGAAACTATCAATTCTGCCATACCAAGCTCTAGGAGCTTGCTTCAACCCGTACAAAGATTTCTTCAACCTGCAGACATGAGTATTTCTATCTTCAACTTCAAACCCTTGTGGTTGTTCTATATACACTTCTTCTTCAATAACACGATTTAATAAAGTTGTTTTCACATCCATCTGGTGCAACTTCCACTTCATTTTGGATGCAAGAGTTATGATGGTTATGATAGAAGTGTATTTAGCTACAATTGAAAATGTTTCTTCATAGTCAATACCTTGCTTTTGAGAAAATCCATGAGCCACAAATCTTGCCTTATATTTTTTAATACTTTCGTCTACTACATGTTTTATTTTGTATATCCACTTAGAAGATACCACATCTTTGTTCTTTGGTCCGGGAACTACTTCCCATACATCAATCTTCATAATGGACTGGTATTCTTTTGTCATGGCATCCATCCATTCTTTCTTCTGAATGACTTCTTCAAAGCAAGTAGGTTCCTTCTCTACGAGATCACACATCAAGGCCATATAGATGGAGAATGGCTTAGGCTTCTTTCTTTGTCTCATGGTTCCTTCTAGGGCACCATACTTCTCTGCATCTTGAATAAGTTCTTTCTCCCAAGATGGATTTCTCTTGTGAGAGTTCTTGAGATTCTATCATATCATGATCTTCTGGAATCTCATCATCAGGGGTAGCTGTAAATTCCTTCATGGGTTCTGCAACTCTGGGAGCTACAAGTTCTTCTCCATATACTTCTTCAAGCTGGCATTTCCTTGATATTTTGAGTGTTGCAACTTCATCAAATGTTACATCTTTGTTTATCTCAATATGATGGTAACCTGGTATGTAAATTTTGAAGGCCTTAGAGATATCATAGTATCCAACAAATATTCCCTTCTTTCCTGAAGGGTCCAACTTAGTTATTTTTTATTTTGGAATGTGTACAAATACTGGACAACCAAATATTTTGAGATGGATAACTTCTGGCTTCTTTCCGTTGAAAATTTCTTCGATATTTTGGAATCCAAGTGCACTACGGGATAATCTTTTTTGGACATATATTGTTGTTCTTGTTGCTTTAGCCCATAAGTTCATTGGAAGATATTGATCGTGAATCATAATATTTACTGCTTCCATAATCGTTATATTATTTCTTTTTGCTACAACATTTTGTTGAGGATTATAGGGAGTGGCGAGCTCCCTCTTAATCTCAACATCTTTGTAAAAGCTTCCAAATTCATTTGAAGTGTACTCTCCTCCATTGTCTTCCTGAGTATCTTGATTTTCCTTTCGAAGAGGTTTTCTACCAAGGCCTTGAATTCTTTGAACTTTCCAAGTACTTCATATTTTGAATTCAATAAATAAACCCAAGTTTTACAAGAGTAATCATCAATAAAATATACATAGTATACATACCCGCTTAGAGAGGTTGATGGCATTGGACTACATGCATCTGAGTGGACAAGTTCCAAGATTCCTTCTTCTTTACTGCCGCTCTTTGGAAAATGATTCTTTATTTTCTTTCCTTTTTCACATCCCTTGCATACACCTTCATGATCAACCTTTAATTCTGGTAAACATGTAACTACCTTGCTTACATATGGTAAGGATTTGTAGTTGATGTGAGCTAGTCTTCTATGCCAAAGTTCACAAGGACTTTCAGTAGAGTGAGTCAAGGCTACATCTGAGTGACCCTTTAAATTGTACAAACCACCTAAGAACAACATATTCTATAGTTTTTCCTTTAGACCACATAAGAACTTCACCATCTATGAATGCAACCTTGAAACATTTCTTATATAGGGATGAAATAGAAAGTAAGTTATTTTTCAAACCTCGTACATAGAGTGCATCCTTCATTCTCATCAGAGTTACTGAATCAAGTTTGTAGGTGGCTTCTCCCTTTCCTTTGATTGGGTACTGATAATCATCTCCTAGTGAAACTTTCTAGGGGGAGTCCTTCTCTATAATTATAGAGAGAGTGTTCTTCTAAACTGCCATTTTCTTAGAGGCACCACTATCTATCAGCCAAGTATCCTCTCCACATGTTACAGATCCTGAGAGAGAGAAAAACAAAACATATTCTTCAATATCTTCTTTAGCTAACTTGTTGGGTGGCTCATAATCTTCAAATACATGGGCATGATGTCTTTTTTTATTTCTCTTCTTGTATTCTTCCCTTATGGCAATACAATTCTTAGCAATGTGTCCCATCTTATCACAATGATAATACTTGTAGGAGGAGAAATATTTTTTCCTTCTTTGACCTTTATGATATTTATGGAATCTCTTCGGAGAGTGAGACTCTTTATGAAAGTGATTCTCCTTTTGAAAATGAGGCTTTCCCTTTCCACCCTTAGCATTAGAATCTAGGGCTTGATCTTCATCTCTTAATAGGACGACTTCTTGATTGGGCACTCTTTCTTCTTCTTGAACACATTCTTCCCATAAACTGTCAAATTGGAGTTTCTCTTTTCTTGCACAAATAGTTTGGATGAAGGAATCCCAAGGTCTTGTGAGAGAATTAAGAGTTGTCATCACGATTTCATCTCATATAAGGTGTCTCCAATTGACTCTAATTGTTCCTTGAATTGACAAACCCTAGAGAAATAGTGTTGACTTGTTTCTCCTTTTTGCATCTTTGTATTCTTGAGTTGGGTTCTCAAGTTGATCTTTTGGTTGATGTTCCTTCCTTCATACATTCTGGTTAGGGAATCAAACATATATTTTGGAGTATTCTTAGAAGACACTTGAGGGATCAAGTGGTATTTAATGGAATATGCAATTATTCTTTTAGCCCTAATCATATCCTTCTTGTACTTTTCTTTGGCTTCATTTTCTTCGGGTTCCAGTACATTTTATTTTATGAATTTTGCAAGGCCATTAATTCAAGAATCAGTCCAATTTTGTACTTCCATGCACATAAATTTTCCACACCTTCTAACTTGTCAACAATTTTGGTGCTTGCAGACATCTTGACCTAGAGCTAAGAAAATGACCAGAAAATGAAAGTGCTCAAAAAAATGAAACTGAGCTTACCAGGAGATGCGTTGGGTTGAGGCGAGTTTGTTGGAGCTGACTATTTTTGAAAAATCCAAGTTTTACCCCCTGAAACTGGACTTGTGAACTTCTTGACTGGTGATTCTGGTACCAGTTTCAGTTTCTTGGTTTTCTAGTACCAATCAAAACTAGGGTTTGACGTTTTGGAGAATCCAACCATTAAAAAAGTTCGCTCAAGCTGCCAAAAATTGTGCTAGGGCAGGGCACACTTCCCCAAGGTGGTTTTTGGTCAAACATTCCTCTTCAGTAAAAATCCCTAATTTTCTTGTATGACAATAGAGACATCTATATACCCATTGAAATATGCTCTATTCAGTCAAGCTTTGATTCCATGTTAAGATTTCATTTTTGTTATTAGGTTATTTTCAAATTACATGAGCATTCAATGCATTTCCAAAAAATAGTATAAAGAGGATCATTGAAAGAAACACAATCACAAGGTACGCAACATTTTATCCTGGGAAACCCTCATGGGGGAGAAAACCTAGCAAAAACTTCCTCAATAATTGATTGCCAATACAATGCCAAGACTAAGACCAAAACACCAAAGATAGAACAAGACTAAGTATGCGCCTCTCTTCTCCTTCCTCCTGCAACTGCAATTGCCTTCAAGATACTCGCACTAGATGGGTGAGTGAGTGTGTATAAATGAGACACCAACCTCACATATAAATACAAGTGTGAGATGGCACTAGGGTTGTGTCTCTTCACTTGGTGGAGCCAACTTCTCCTATAAGTGGTTAAAACCACTTTATAATTACTAGGGGTCGAATTTACAAATACCACTATACAAACACAGTATTACCAATCAAAAAAAGGGGATTTGGTCTTATACAAGACCCGACTTGATCAATCTACAAAAGGGGATTTGATCTATAAAATATAACTCAAATATAATTAGAATAGTGTTAAAAGTTACAATATTTCAACAACCACTGACTTCCCTTCTTGTCTTGGAATCAAGGAAAAAGGGCCACATCCCAGTCCTTCTGACTGGCTTACTTTTCTGTCACTGAAATAAGGGAATCCTCCCAGGAGGTATCATATCTCCTCAAAGCCTCTGAAGTTTCAATGTAGCCTCTTGTTTGTCAGTACTGGAGGAGGTCTCTCCCATCTGAATCTAAATATGAATCTTGAATATTTTTTGAATGAAATTCTCTAGCAACTGAATCTCTCTGAGATCAGGCTCACTCTAAGTCTGCATGCTCCCTCTGAAGCTATATATTATTCAGAGTCATCTTCTTCCTATGCATGTGCTGACCTCATCTTCTCCTTCATTACTACTTTATGTATGGATAGTATGCTTCATGTATCAACTAGAGACCATCTAAATTGTTTCCTCCTGCGACCATCATTATATCTCCCTCTCAGATATATTACACGTGACTTGCCCAAAACAAGAAACAAGGACAAAAACATCTCCATGGTAACCTCCATGGAATTTACAAGATAACTTGCCTAAGACAGGGTCAACAACCAAGAACATCTCCTAGAGGAGATCAATTTATCTTGTAAACAAGTTCATTATTAATATGATCATTCATTTAATAGTAGTCATACAGACAATAATCAAGTGTTTACTAAACTAGAAATAGTGATAGAAATAATAGAATTTAAAGGCTTAAACTACAATAGTATAAAAATATCAAACCCGATATGAAAACCTAGAGTTTAGTTGTTGTTGACCCACTTATAGTTTCCCCAGTCATGTGTTTGGAAGGACTATTGGCTAAAGGACATACTCTTCATCCTTTGACTTCTTCTCTTCAACATCTGCTACATGTGCATGGTACTTATTATTTCCCTTTTCATGTTTAAGAGGACATTGTGCGGCATAATGTCCCATCTCCTTGCAGTTGCAGCATATGATATTTGACGCATCGTTCTTGTGGTGTGGTTTCTTAAGTTTCTTTAGGATTCCTTATTCCTTTTCCTTTCTCTTCTTTACTTGGGAAACAAGTTCTTAATTTTCATCAACATTAGTCTTATGTGATTTGGATATCAACCTGGATTCCTCTTGGGTGCAGTCCTCCCATAGTTTGTTGAACTTGAGTAATTTTCTTCTGGTGCAAATCCCTTGATCAAATGGATCCCAAGAGGAGTGAAATCCATTGAGTGTAGTAGTCACGAGTTTGGAATATTCTACTAGATATCCAATGGCTGCTAACTTGTCCTTGATCTGCGAGATCCTCATGAAATAGTTGGCTATTGTTTTTGGCTTCTTCATTGTCACGTTTTTGAATTGATGCCTTAGAGTAAGATTTCAACTGGTACTATTAATTTCATAAAGTATGGTTATGGCATCAAACATTTCCTTAGGTTTCTTCATTTCTGATACATTAGGTATCAGATGATCCTTTATTGAGTCTGTCAAGATCCTCTTGGCACAGACCTCATTCTTCTTGAGCTTTGCTTTGGCGTCTTCATCTTCTGGTTTTGGAAGCACCTGCTTGACATGATCCAATAAATCATTCTCCTCTAGAATGAGAAGTAATTTGTGCTTCCAGGATCTGAAGTTATTTTCTCCATCCAATATATCCTCAACTCTCATATTGGTTAACATTTTTCGCTGGTAGAAACTGTAGCACTGAAAAACCTCAATTTTTCAAAATTCACAAAATTGCACATTGAGGGTTTCAGGGGGTGTGATAGGGTAGGGCACACTTCTCTATGAAAGGATTAACCCCAATGACCTTGGGATAGTGCTCAATGAGCTTGACCAAGTGTTGTAGTTGCAAGGTGTTGTTGTAGCGATCTTCCTTCTAGTGTTCAAATTGTTCAGAAGGTAACCAGCTCTGAAACCATGTTAGATTTTCCTTATTTACATAGAATTAGAGTTACTAGTGTTATTTTTCTTCATTACCATTAACATATATATATATATATCATTTACTAAGTAGTAGCAACATAAACGAGAGACAAAAATAACACAAGATATTTATCCTGAGAAAACCCCAAATGGGCGAAAAAACCCAACAACCTTTCTCAGATAGATTTCATTCACAAAGAAAGTTCAAACATATAAACCCTAGCTCAAGCACTAGCTCAACCAGAAATACCACCACAACTGCAGCAAAAACACCATACCAAGGTAGTGCACCTACTCAAGGAGTAGCGCACAAGAGAGAGATACCAAAACAATGAACAAGAATAAAATGAGTCACTGCCAAAGCTACATCACCTTATCCAAACTTGTGCCTTGCTTTTGTGTAGCTGAGAAAGTGTGATTGAGTAAAAAAATGAGATAAAGGTGTCTCCTTATTTATAGTCTACATGTCCTTCTAGTTGGCCTGATTTCTATTTTGGGAAGGTGTATTTTCTTTATTCTTTGTTCTTATGGAACGACTTCTCTTCTGGGGTATTTCAACATCTGTCCAATGGATCTCTTGCTTCTGGAATATTCTCTGCATCTAAAAAAGGTCATCTAGGAGGGAAATATCCTTGCACAACAACCAAACATAAAAAGTTCCTTTAGGTGGTGTTTTGGTCCAGTGTAATAGGATACTTGTTCACAACACAACTATTATAGATAAGATGAGAGATTTTTTAATTATTCTTTTTAATATAGATCATCGATATTTTCTAGATTAAGATAAATTTGGCTTCATAATGGAATTAAGATAACTTATTTTTTCCTCAAATTTAAATTTTGTACATGATTAGACATGCTATATTGGCCACCTCTAATGGAACTTGATGTTTTGGCATGCTGATAAAACCTCCATGCTTGACGAAGAAATTTATTACCTTATGAAGCTTCAATTACAAGTGCAGACACGTCTTTTCCTTAGTGCTAAGTGATGCACAGGTTGTTGATTAAGGTTGGTTGTCATTGATGTCAACCCTTGAAGAAATCCCCGTAGCACAAAGGTTTGGGTAATGGACCCAATATTGTTTGATGTAAATATGACTAATTATTGTTGTTTCATGGTTGATAAGAAGTAAATATGGATGAACTCCAAAGTGGTCCCCTTATGGTGAAGCCCTCACGGGAAGACGCTTTGCGGAGTAAGAGAACCCATGCTTAATTGTGGAATAATGAGATGAAGGAAAATGAATTTTTTAGGTAAACTATCCTATATGGATTGTGTTTGTCATTCCATTTCTGGTGGTATGTGGAATGTCACATAACTCCTCACGGTTAGAGAGTTATGGCCATGATAAGTTGGAGACCCCAGGTTTGGATAATGGACCCAAGTTTGTTTGATGGATAACGGTATGAGTTATGATATATTTTCAGATAATACTATTCTATATGGATAGTACGTGTCATTCCATTTATGGTGGTATGTGGAACATCACATAACTCCTCATGGTTTGAGATTTATGGCCTTACGAAGTTGGAGGACCCTCATATGTCATCTAGAAGCCCCAAAAGGTCAAAGTAGTCAAAGTGGTTTAAGAGATTTTAAAAGGTAAATAAT
>ML821233.1:45890-65021 GCA_009831015.1 Picea engelmannii
CCAAATTGGAGAGGGCAACAACCCCCGTTCCCAAATCAATTACCTCAATCACAATTTCTGCAACCACTCTCCTTACCATCAGGTACTCCACCAAACAATCAAATGATGAGGCCCTAACTACCTGTACAACCTAACCCTAACCCCAATAATAAAGCTGTGCAGTGCATTGATATTCAAAACCATCCTACACTTTCTCTTTTCCCTGCGCAATGCAATGATATTCATTTACAATCTTGGAAAATAGTATAACCTTTCATTGCTGATGTTACCTCTTCTGATAAAGAGGAAACAAAAAATCATGATGTACCTAAAGAGGTACAATCATCCTCCAACACTGCTACTAAAACAAAAAAACCACCATTTCCTGAGTGTTTAGCTTTGACTAAAACGCCTGAGCCACCTGCTTTCAATCTTCTAGGGGAATTACAAAATATTTATGTCAAAATTCCACTATTACAAGCACTACGAGATGTACCAATTTATGCCAGGACTATGCGAGACATTTGTGTTAAGAAACCCGGTAGGAAAACTAAAGATCCCCTCAAAGTTCATGTCATGGGTGATTTGTCTGCACCAATGTCAGGTAAAGTTCCCCCAGTTAAATATGGTGATCCCGACCATCCTATCGTCTCAGTTTAAATTGGAAAAACAATAATTCCTCGAGTCCTGGTAGACTTAGGCACTGCTATCAATATTATGACTCTGGAAACCTCACAACTGTTACAACTGAAGAATGAAATCATAGACACCCCAACCATCCTAGAATTAGTTGATCGTTCTACAATCAAACCGGAAGGAGTCATTGAAGACCTAATCATCTCAGTGGTATCCTAGAATTATCCATCCGACTTTGTGGTATTACAACCTAAAACAAAGTTGGGGGGGCACCCTCTAATTTTGGGCAGGCCTTGGCTAGCCACAACAGACGCTTTTATCAGCTTTAGATCAGGTTCAATGACAATTTCCAAAGGATAGGAGACTAAAAATCTTACCCTCTACCCTCACGCTACACCCTTGATTAATAATGATAATTCTTTATGGGTAAACTTTGATGATCAAACTACTCAACCCATCTTGACTATTGGACAAGCCTTAAGCCTTAAAGATGCCACTGAGGATGAAGTAATTAATAATTTTATTTGTGAACCTTCCTTCGTGACTCCAGAAACTCATAACCAATTAGCTGCACGTTTGGAGTCAGATAACTAGGAAAACCTTAAATCTGAAAACCCACCTCAAACATCAGCCACCATCTCTTCTAAAAGTATACCAGTAGAAATTGAACCTGGCAAAACAATGAACATAAACCCCAACTTGACAGATGCTGAAACACAACAATTAACGAAGTTACTTCTTGAACATAAAGAAGAATTCACATGGGACTATACAGATATGAAAGGAATCTCTCTCAAATTATGTGCTCATCGTATATATATCAAGGAAGATTGTAGACCGATCTGCCAATCTCAACGATGAATGAACTCTAATTTAAGAGAAATTCTTAAAGAAGAACTTCAAAAATTGCTCAATGCAGGGTTTATATATCCTATATCGGACAGTGAATGGGTTTCCCCGTTGGTAATAGTCCCTAAGAAAAATGGGAAATGGAGAGTATGTGTAGACTATAGAGCCTTAAATAAAGCCACTCAAAAAGATCACTTTTCTTTACCATTCATTGATTAGGTGTTAGATAGTTTGTCAGGGAAGAATTTTTTCTCCTTTTTAGATGGTTTCAGTGGGTATAATCAGATCAAAATTGCACCCCAAGACCAAGATAAGACCACTTTTACTAGCCCTTGGGGAAATTTTTCTTATAGAGTCCTCCCATTTGGACTATGTAATGCACCAGCAACCTTTCAAAGAGCAGTTATAGGAATCTTTTCTGATATGATTAATGACTCTATGGAAATTTTTATGGACAATTTTACCCCTTATGGTGTTTCTTTTGAGGAAGAACTACAAAACCTTGAGAAAGTACTTAAACGATGTATACAAGCCCACCTCTCCTTAAGTACAGAAACATGTCATATGATGATGAGTGAAGGAATAGTGCTTGGACATTTTATTTCATCTCAAGGAATCCAGGTGGATCCATCCAAGATACAAGTCATTAAAAATCTTCCTATTCCCAAAACCCAAACAGAGGTGAGAAGTTTCCTAGGACATGCTGGATACTACAAAAGATTTATCAATTTTTTTTCCAAAATAGCTTCTCCTCTGTTTGTGTTACTGATGAAAAATGTTGAATTCAAGTGGACTAACCCTTGCCAGGAAGCATTTAATACACTTAAACATCAATTATCTACAACCCCTATTCTAAGAGGACTTGATTGGACACTTCCCTTTCATATATCCTCTAATGCTTCAAATACTGCAATAGGAGTTGTCTTGGGACAAGAAGAAAATCATCTCCCTTATGCTATTTACTTCATTAGCAAGAATATGACTCCTGCTAAACTTAACTATACAATTACCGAAAATGAATTCTTAGCAGTTATCTATGCTATTAATAAATTTTGACATTACATCACTCGCTATTCTACTCTTGTCCATATTGATCACTCAGCTATCAAATATTTAATGAACAAACCTATCACAAATGCTCGAGTCACCAAATGTTTACTATTATTACAAGAATTTGGTATTACAATTGTAGATAGACCAGAAAAAGAAAATGTAGTTGCTGATTTCCTTTCTCGGCTAACATCTGATGATAATACCCCAGTATATGATTCCTTTCCTAATGAATATATATTTGTAGTATCTGCTCACTCACCATGGTATGCATACATCGCTAACTACTTGGTTGCAGGGAAGTTACCACCACACCTATCCCACCGAGAAAAAAGAAGAATCATTCAACAAAGTTCTCGGTATAGCTGGATAAGTGGGTGTCGTTTCCACACAGGACTTGATCAAGAAATCCGAAGGTGCATTAGAGAAGATGAGGTTTATGATCTACTAAAAGATTGTCATGATGGCCCTTGTGGAGGGCATTTTGCTGATAAGAGAACAACACATAAAATTCTTAGGATGAGGTATTATTGGCCCTCACTTTTTAAAGATGCAAAGAAATATGTTCGGGCTTGTGATAGCTGTCAAAGAATGGGCCAACCTAATCATAAAGATGAAATTCCATTAAATCCGTAGGTAGTACTCGAACCATTTGAAATATGGGCCTTAGACTTTGTAGGACCCATTAACCCCCCATCCAATCAAAAAGTTTATATAATGGTCTGCACATATTATATGACCAAATGGGTGGAAGCTAAAGCACTCCATAGAGATACTGAAGAAGCGGTTCTAGATTTTTTATTTGAAGCCATCTTTATCAGATTTGGAGTGCCTAGAGAATTAGTTACAGATGGGGGACCTCCTTTCACTTCTCACGGTTTTAAAGACACCCTTCAAAAATATCATATTCAACATAGAATGACTACACCATACCACCCCCAAGCCAATGGAAAGGTGGAAAGCACAAATAAAGTAATAGAAGCCATTCTCACAAAAATAGTGAAGGAAAACAGAAAGGATTGGTCTCATAGGCTCCCTGAAGCATTATGGGCCTACAGAACTACCTGGAGAAATACTACAGGATTCTCTCCCTATGAATTAGTTTATGGAAAAAGTGTCGTCTTTCCTGTGGAATTTGAAATCAAAACCTTAAGGATTGCTTTAGCTGTCAACCTTGATTTGACCGATGCACAGACAACCAGGTTGCAACAACTTAATGAATTGGATGAAAAAAGACTAAATGCCATTCATCAGAAAACTATGATTCAACAACAAAGATCAAAATGGCATGACAAAACCATCAAGCATAAGCAATTCCAAAAAGGTAATTGGGCCTTACTGTATGATTCTCGGTTTAAATAATTTCAAGAGAAACTACGTACAAGATGGCTTGGACCTTACGAAGTGGACAATGTTTTCCCCAATGGAACAATAAGGCTCCTCACAATCGATGACTCTAAAACACCATTACTTGTGAATGGTCATCGGCTCCGTCTGTACTAGTACCCCATTTCCAAAGAAGATTTTAAGGCCACATGTGTGGTAGACTCTCATTACCTCTTTTTAGAGGGGCCTCCTACCCCTCATTGCAATTAATTATTTTGAATTTAATTCCTTTAGTATTAGATTAGATTTCTTTTACTAATAATCCCTGTCAAGGAATGACATGTTACAATTGATTTTTTTGCAGATTCTTGATCAAAGAAAAGGCCTACCAAGAAAGGACGATCTTACTTCAAGAAGATCCAAGCTTCATTTTGTGAAACGCTACTCCCCTTTTTTTCCCATTGCTGAAACACCATTGTTCAACAATTTTTCACCCTTTTACTCATTGCCGAAACATCACTTTCCAACAATATTTTTCCTCATTTTCCCCCCTTTTTCCCCATTGCTGAAACACCACTGTTCAACAATTTTTCACCCTTTTACTCATTGCCGAAAACATCACTTTCCACAAATATTTTTCCTCATTTTTCCCCCTTTTTCCCCATTGATGAAACACCACTGTTCAACAATTTTTCGCCCTTTTACTCATTTCCAAAAACATCACTTTCCAGCAATATTTTTCATCATTTTTCCCCCTTTTTCCCCATTGCTGAAACACCATTGTTCAACAATTTTTCGCCTTTTTCCCCATTGCTGAAACACTATTGTTCAACAATTTTTCGCCCTTTTCCCCATTGCTGAAACACCACTGTTCAACAATTTTTTTCCCTTTTCTCTATTGTTGAAACACCACTGCTCAGCAACATGTCGCCACTGCTGAAACACCATTTCTTCAACAGTATTTTACAACATCACTCTTCAACAAACATTTTTCTATTCGTTTCCTGTTGCTGAAACACCAACTTTTCAGCATTCCCTGTCAATAAGCTCTTTCACTCTCATACTACATTTTTTCCTTCCATGACCCTCTCTCATAACTAAAAAAATCCTTGATACAATTCCTCTAATAAATCAAAAGTCTCCCCCATGGCTACTGCAAAACTATTATGGACACGCACTATATTTTGTTTGAAGTACGAATCAAAGGTAAAGATGAGGTATGCAAACTTTATATGTAAATACAATTGAACTATGGTTAATGAGAAGATCCCGAATCATTATTATCCCTCACGTAAAATCATTATTTTAGCCGTACTTGAGGGGCGGGGGGGAAATATCAAAATCTTATACCATCATTTCACACGAACTGACTACCGTCATTCTTTTTTTTACCCATCCTTTCGTTTGTTTTCACCACCATTTGCATGCCTTCACCCGCAAAACTTACTCTGCTCATAAGCGGTTCCTTGACTCTCTGATGATGCATTTTACTGAGTTGTTAGCTATGGGAGGCCCTATTATATGGTACGAACCCGCCACGACAACCCTGTTAGAATTATATCCAGAAGTATATCAAATTTTTCTGCAGGTAGGTTGGCTGGGTTATTTTCAGAGGCTCCAGGGATTTGATCAACAACAGGTTCTTCAATTTTCTCGAAATCTTCAGGAAGATTATTCCATTGTTCAAGGGGTTCAGATTCTAGTCACAGAAGATGATATAACACAGGTTTCAGGTCTCCCTGTCACTGGCATTCACCGATTCAGCCGCAAACACATTATCCTTAACGCCCAACAGGATTTTCTCTTGCCAAGGGAACAAATTGAGCCTAAAGGCCGGGGTGTTCGACTTAGCTCATTGTCGCTTCCTTGGCCGAAAGTTGCAGAGTTTGTCAAGCACTACCTCACCTGTGAAGGCCGATACCAGGTAGTCTACCAGTACGATTTTATCTTGTTGTCTCATTTATGACATGCTAGATTGGTGAATATTCCCTACTATCTGCTCGGATGTCTTAGAAATATGTCGCATTACTGTAAAAAGGCTAAAAATCCCACCCTTTCCCTCACCCATCACTGTCACACTCAACTACTCATCCAAAAGGGTTTTTCCCAACAAAACCCTCTCCTAAACAACCCACCCATAGACCCTCAAGAAGTTGTTGAACATCCTGAAAATCTTCAGGAACAACAACCACAAAACCTTCCAGATCCTCCGGAAGTACCTAACAGTCCGCCTACAGACCCAATTAATCCAATTAACCTTCCTACCATACCAAGCTTGCCCCACATCTTACCAGAATCATCCACTCCTACCGTTCATATCCTTAGTGATGATTCTGAACCAGACAACTCTCCCTGATCCATCACTGAGGAAAAAACCCCCACGCAAACGAAAGAAGCAAATTCCTCCTTTTCCCTCCTTTTTACAAAGAAAATGAACAAGGACCTCAACAAGAGCAGCTACTACTGCCACTGCCCTAAACCCCCAACCCATCTAGATAAAATCTCGTACACCTCCACCCTCCCAAATTCCAAAATTTTTACCTATTCCACCCATGGGCACTGAAACACAAGAACCAGAGGCCCAGTGTACTGCAACATCATCCTTTTTAAATCAAGTAGCTGAAACACAAGAACCAACTACTCACCCAGTAGCTGAAACACAAGAACCAAATACTCATCCAATAGTTGAAACATAAGAACCAGCTACTCATTCAGTAGCTAAAACACAAGAACCAACTACTCATTCAGTAGCTGAAACACAAGAACCAGCTACTCATTCAGTAGCTGAAACACAAGAACCAACTATAGATGTTACACAAGAACCAGCTACAGCTAAAACACAAGAACCAACTGCTGATATTGTTACCAAAATACAGGAATCAAATGCCCAGGGTGCCGCAACACTACTTTCTCTACATCAAGAAGCTGAAATACAAGAATCGACTGCCAATCTTGTAGCTGCTCCAAAAGAACCAACTAGTGTGGCTGTGACTGTTACACAAGAACCAGTCACCCCTCTTAATATACCCATGAAATATCAACAACCAGAACCAACAATGGCCTTTGCCTTACAAGAAAATGAATTCCTAAGGTCTGAACTGGAAGCCTACAAGCAAGAGCTAGTAATGGTAAAGGAAGCCTATGATAAGGAACTTAACTTGTATACCGTAGCTCACATAGCGACCATGAAAGAGGAAAATACAAAAGAGAATCAGTGTAGAGAGTATATGTGCAGTCAATGTGGGGACATTTATTATCAAGCAGGCTACAAAGTAACTCAAATTCCAATGCCTGGAGCTTCCCCTGCACCCACGACTTTTGCAGTCAAAGACAAAAACCCTTCTGTTACAAAAGAATCAGTAGGACCTTCCAAAATTCAAAATGAACTCTGGCCTACAACAACTACCACATTTGAAGCCCCTTTTTTTATTAATAAAGTTGTACAAACAATGCATATTGATGAATATGCCCCTCATAGCGAGATCAATACCCATACTCTTGTGGAACAAGCTACTCAAACCCTACCTCACCCTATCACTTGCGATGCTGAAACACAAACTCAACCATGGGATGAGTAGGCGATAATGGAAAAATGGAAAAAAGAGTTTGTTGTTACACAGGACAAAATCCTGCAGGAGCACATACTACTCTGGCTAAACCACATCTATTCAAACTGGGAAGATTTGGAGAAAACACGCCAAGAATCTCATGCCCATAAGAAGCAGAATAAAGAGCTAAAAGGCAAATTGCTCCTAATGTTTGACTTGGCACAAAAATTGTTGGCTGGAAGGAAACCATCCTCCAATTACTCTCTTTTCCTCATAGAACGACTTACATTTTTTCAGATTAAATCAATCAAAGAAGGCAGACCCCATGCAGTTTTAAATCCAGCTGATTTTGTTAGAACCTTTATAGAAACTTATACTATTGATCAACACCTCCTCTGTGAGGTATATCATCATAATGAGGCCATCCTTGAGAACCAACAACTTAACCTTAACTCTCTTGTCGGTGATATCCAGATTCGGGCACTCACCTCCTTTCTTAACAATCAGATTACATGGCAGAATGACTTCCTAGCTGCCAAGCATAACGAGGATAACCGCCTCCTATGGATACGGCTAGAACCACATAACGCTGCCACCTTTATTGCAGAGTATTATCAGTTTTTGAAGAAACCAGGGATGATTCAATATATTCGGCAACTACAGACAACAATACTTCAGGATTGTCAATAGTTTATTAAATCTGCAGAGATCGCTGCCCTACAAGAAAATAACATGTTTTGGCAACAATCTTCTGAGAAAAGATAGGAACACAATCCCTTTAGTTCTACCAATCTTGAGATAGCAATCTCCCGGGTACCTAGCTACATCAAATGCGTTCAACAATGTGCTAAAAGCTGGATAGGTTATCAGTTCCATTTTCCTATTTTGTGGATGCCAGCAGAGAAATATCAAGTTCATCATAAGTTGCCTAAAAAGGATGAAACAACATCTTGGAAAAGGCTACAACGCGTTCAAGGATTCATAACTCCAACAAATAGCACTTTCCACAGCTACTGCTTAAGTAATTTGCACGCTCAGAGTTGGTGTTCAGATTCTGATTCGGATTGAAGTTGCCTGAGGACATGCAACCTTTTAGTTGGGGGGGATGTTAGGACCCTATAATGTACCTTTTTGTTCACACTTTTTGCTACCATTACATCCTTTTTCCACTCACATTTAAACTTACATTATCACCTTACCCTATCTTTCCAAAGGTATATAACGTCTCTTCTCTTTGCTATATGTTTAATTTGTTTTACATGTAATTTTACATTACTCTCATACTTAACCATCGATCGGAAATATATAAGTGTTCAAACAGTTCAAACTGCAGATTATTGTTGCTGCTTGAAGGCTCGTTGCTGAAACAGTCAAAAGCACGCAAACCCCGTTGCTGAAATATTCCATGGTCTGCGATGCTAAAACAACAATTCACACAACAGTAAGAAGGAGTTGTTACACTGGCCACAACAGCTGCACCGTAAGCCAACATTAAACATCGCTGCTGCTTGAGACCATGTTGCTGAAATAGTCAGAATGCAAATCCCGTTGCTGAAATAGTCTGTGATTTGCGATGTTGAAACAGTATACAACAACAGTAACAAGAAGATAAATAAAGAATTTGTTACACCAGCTGCAACAACTACACCTCACCCAACACCATTCCAACTATTGTAATAGCATTTTGTTACGGGAGATCAAGATATCTTATTCCAGTATAGAAGATTAGATCTGACTAAGAATAGGATTCATATGTGCACATGTAATTTGATGATCAATTGTATTGAGTGGATTCTCCTCTTTAAAAAAGGGGAAATCATCATTAGAGGGGATCCTTTTTGGCTAGAAAGTAATTACAGAGAAGGACGTGTTCACTTTAGACATTGTAACATCATACAGTTGACAGATGAATAAAGGATTATTCTGAGCATTCCTTCCTAGTTCCTTTCATTTATGGGGAATCTTGTGAGAAGGGAGGGCCCACCTTCTTCACAAGATTCACCCATTAGTTATTTAGTGTGTTAATATTATTTTTGTTCACGCCTTGATCAATTTATGTTTTGCTGAAACTCTACTTTACTGAACTTTGTTTTTCTAAAACTCTGTTTTATTGATTGTTACATTGTTTTCATACAATTCATGCTTGGGTAACTATTAATCATTCTGATTGGTAATTATGTTTGATGAATTTATGAAAGTGTGATAATCAGAGACAGGTGTTGAAGATTCCTTCTTGGGGAATAGGGTCATGTTCTCTGTTATGATATAATTAGCCTTCAGTACATGTCAATCATTTTGATTAGTAACGAGTTCATGAAAGTGTGATAGTCGAAAACAGGTGCTGAAGATTCCTGCTTGGGGAATAGGGTCTTGTTCTCTATTACATAATAGTTGGTCTTTTCTTTTGCAGTGTCTTGAAAGATTTATTTCCTAGGTTGTTGTTTATTAATGTAATCCAGGATTCTTCGGATAATTATTTTCTTAAACTTTGAACTCTGCAATAGGTAGGTTGCTTTTCTGTAATTCAAAGTAGAACTTCAGTTTGTTCAAGGCAAAGTGTGATTAATGTACTTTTACTACAACTCTATATTGCTTTTGAGATTGAGCATATACAGTGTGTGATTTCCTTTGAAATAAACAGACTTCCCTGGGTTGACAATTTATGTAACACTTGATTGTTTAGTTAATAAGAAATTACAGTGACCAAAATCCATTTACTTTTAGCTTATGCATGCTCCAAAAATGTTAAAGTATATCAGATGGATGTAAAATCAACTTTTCTAAATGGGGAACTTGAAGAAGAAATCTACATTGAACAACCAGAAGGATTTCAGTTGTCAGAGAACACAGACTATGTGTTGGCACAGGGGAAGACCAAGGGTTCAACTCCAAGAGAGCACCAACAAGCCCTAGCTACTATCCCTTTCGGCAGCAACTGCAAAGCAGATGCAGTCTCACCTGAAGCATCTATGAGGGGGTTGCAGGACAAATATGTCTACAACCAGGGGAATATCAAGTGGTTCTTATTACGCAATCAACATAACATGCATCTACCATTCTCTAGCTAGATTTATCCTTCAGAGTTATATATATGATCTAATACAACAGTGCAGATAACAATATAACAACAACATAGCTCAAAGGGTCAATCACACACACAACAACAACAAATATACGTGGTTCACCCTCTCTCTAGGGCTACATCCACAGAACTGTGCTTATGGTATATTAAGATAAAGCTTAGAGTTCTGATCTGCACTCTTGGCCAGTAGATCCTTTCTTCTTCTTCTCTCTTCCTGCACACCTAGCTGCAGGACTTGATCTTTTCACCCAGCTGAAGATCTTACAGTACGAGAAGGCTTCCTCTCTCGGCACTTCTCTCACCCTTAATACACTATTCTCCTAACAATAACTGAAAATAAGGCTCAACCATAGTACTACTCTCGACCTAGGTCCTCTCAACCTCTATTTATACATTACAATTCCTCACTGACAGCCTTAGGTCGAAACCTAGGTGTCAAAAACCCTAATTACCAAAACCCTAGGTGTCTACAATCCTAGGTCAACTTGACCCATTCTTTTCGGGTTTTGCCAACCTGTCTTTCCTTCTCCATCTCGTGGTATTCCACGACATCTAATAATGGATTTTTCCACTTCCTGAGTCATCCTCGTTCCATCTTCCTTGTTGATCTATCATCCTCGATCTCTTCATCCAATGTCTTTCTTTTCCTCACTTCACTCCATCTTCTCTGCTCTTTTGCTCACTTCGACCCAGTGACAGCCATTGTGTCTCTTGCGAAGCTCACTTTTTACCTTTTCTTCCTCGTTCTTCGCTTCCTTCCATAACCCAGAGCCAACAGGCCCCCGACACTCACCTGTGACTCGTCTCGAGGCACTTGAGATCTGATCCTCTTGTTTTTCTTCGACTCTCGACTGCGCAGTGCATCCCTTGCTTTCTGCTTTATGCATCCTTTCCATCCTTGTGCAGACTTTCTTTTATGTGTCCGGTACCCAGTTTCAACTGCACCTAGTACCTGGACCCTTGTCTTCTTGATTCCACTGAGAGATGCAAGGTAGCTGGTTGTCATAGTACAACTTCAACTGGCTCCCATTCACCAAGCCTTCCTTCTAATCTCCTTTCAATGTCTTCAGTTGTGCAGATCCTCCTTCTATAACATAAGCAATCTCATATGGTTTGAGCCAATGCGTTCTGAACTTCCCAGGATGTTTGATAATCTTACTGTCATATAGAAAGACTAAATCACCTTACCTGAATATCTTCTTCTTGATGTGTCTGTCATGATAGGCCTTTTCTCGTTCCTTCTGAATTTGCTGATTGAAGCCTGCAATGAATATGCATTCTTCTAGCTCGACCAACTGTGATAGCCTCTCATGAATAGCGCCAGTATCATCCATGTTTGTAAATGCAACAATTCTTAAGCTTGGTACCAAGTACTCCATTGGGACAACAGCTTCAAGACCATATGCCAACTTGAAAGGAGTCTGCATTGTTAATTTCTTGCAAGTGGTTCTATAAGCCCATAGTATTGCTAGTACTCTTAAATCCCAATCATCCCTATTCACACTGCAATTTTTTTTCAATGTTGTCTCCAAAATCTTGTTGAGTGCTTAAACTGTTCCGTTTTCTTGTGGATGATAAGGTGTACTCTTCTGATGGTGGACTGCAAATTATTCAGTCGGGGCTTCAACTATCTTATTAATGAAGTGTGTACCTTGATCACTCATAAGGACCCTAGGACATCCAAACCTGGTTATTATGTCATCGAATATAAAATGTGCAGCTGTAGTTGCACTACAGTCCTTGACTGCTCTTGCTTCGGCCCATCTAGTCAAGTATTTTGTTGCAGTGATAATATACCTTGCTCCTGTGCTCTTTCCTAGTGGGTTTATAGGTCCCATGAAGTCAATGGCCCATTTTTCAAATGCTTGTAAGGTCATATGTGGTGCTAATGTCATCTCATCTCTTCAAGATGGTTTTCCAACTCGTTGGCATACATCGCATGCTCTAGCATATTCTTTAGCATCTCTATGTAACGTGGGCCACCAAAGGCCAGCTCGCAGAACCTTCTGCGCAGTGGATTTTCCTGCGTAATGTCCTCCTGCAATGCCTTCATGAGATTATTCGAGGATCATAGGGTGTTCTGCCTCCATCACACATCTTCTTAGGATCTCATAAGGTCCCATTTTATATATTTGACAAGCTATTAGCGAAAAATCTGCAGCGCGCACCACTAGTTGTTTCTTATGCGGAATTGTGTATTCTACTAGAGCTATTCATGTTGACAGGAACTGGACTATGTCTGTGAAGTGGTCATCAATATTTATAATGGTGAGTAGCTATGCATCCGGTAGTGTGTCCTCTAGACTGGTAGGTTCTTCGCCATGCTCAAACCTCGACAGGTGGTCTGGGACCTTATTCATTCTTCCAGGCTTAACTATGATCTCAAAATCATATTCTTGAAACAGGAGAAGCCATATGCATATTCTTCCCCCAAACACTGGCTTGTTGACTAGGTATTTCAGTGTTTAGTGATCAATAAACATTTTAAAGTGTCCTCCCAACAAGTAGTGGCGTAATTTCTGCAATGCATATACCATGGCTAGTCCCTCTCTCTTTGTAGTAGTGTAATTGATTTCAGCTATGGAGATCTTTCTGTTGGAAAATGCTAATGGATGATCAATGCCCCCTTCTTCAAGTTGTGCCAGTACAACTCCTAATACAATAGAAGATGCATCAACATGCACATGAAATTCCTTGCTCCAATCGGGAAAGAATAGGATAGGCACAGTGACCATCTTTTGTTTTAGTGTGTCGAAGCTCTGTTGGCATTCATCTATCCAACTAAACTGAAAATCTTTCTTTAATAATGTTTCCATTGGCACAGTAATCTGAGCATATCCTTTGATAATTTTTTTGTAATAGCCAGTATGTCCTAGCACAGTGTGTAGTTGTTTGACTGATGTAGGTGGTGGTAAATCAACTATTATTGCAATTTTAGATGGATCCGCCAACAATCCTTGCTTGCATACAATATGACCTAATAATACTCCAAATGGTGAGAAGAACATGCACTTCTTCAAATTCAAAGCAATTTGACACTCGCTGCATTTATCCATCATTAGCCTTAGACATTCAATATGATTTTTCAACAAACTGAAAACAGTCCAGTCATCAAAGTATGCTTCTAAAAATTTATGCAAAAATTATTTGAATGCTTCAACCACCACCCTGGAGAAGATGGATGGGGAATTCTTCAGTCCAGATGGCATTACTATATATTGTTAGGATCCCCATTCTATGGAAAATGTAGTCTTATGACGGTCCTCCTTGGCGATGCGGATCTGATGGTATCCTGAAAACTCATCTGTCAAGGAATATACTTCTTGGCATCCCACGTTATCCAGTACTTTGTCTGTGAAAGGTGTAGGGAAAGGATCATGTATACAAGCATCATTCATCTTCTTGAGATCTACGCAAATCCTAATCTCACCTGTATTCTTATCTTATACTACCATGGGGCTAATCCACTTCGACTCTTCGACAGGTTCAATAATCCCTACTTCCAGCATTCTGTCAAGCTCAATATTCACCTTTTTCTTATATTTTAGGTTCAATTTGTAGGGTCTTTGCTTGACTGGCTTCGCGTCTGGTTTCAAAGGTATTCTCATTTCTCCCATAGGTCCTTTGATTCCCTTCATATCAGTGAACTTGGTTGGAAACAAGTCCTGTACTCATGCAATAATTCTGTGATTTTTTCAGTGGTAGCAGCGTCCCAGTAATCTCCAACATTGGCAAGATTTGGTGCTTCCTCTGTCCTAATATTGACTTTATTTATATTTCGGTTGTTCAATGAATGGTAGTTCAACTCCTGGTCCTTCCACATTTCTCTGAGCTTCTATTTCTGCGATATTCACCTTCCTTGGGTCATCGTCTTCGTCGGCATTAATGTTGTAGCAGGTCTGTAGTTTTTGGAGGGGCATAATCCATTCATCCTCTTCTTGCTCCAAAGGGACACCAAATTCCTCCTCAAATACTATATGTCTCACCATATGTAGTGATTTATCAACAAAAGTAAATTCACTTTCAAACAAAAAGGTGGTTATAAAATTCTAGATCATACCTTCCCATTATGATGTGACACAACGCAGCTCTGCTTGAAGGTACCAGTTAATTGGGGTGGTATCCAGCATGTTGATGTGTCATGTCGTGATATTCCACTTGACAGAGGTGCCGCTTCTTGTTGTAGGGTGCCGCTGCTTGTTGAGAGGAGCCGCTGCTTGTTCTAGGGGTGTTTCCTATAGCTGCTGTCCTCATTTGTGGCTGTCGTCTGTTCCTTGTGACTACTGTGTTTTGTTGTAACCCTTGTGTGATTGCTGGGGGAATGTCGTGGCCTCATTTCTGCTGAGTATTGGCTGTAATCTTATCTATGGAAGGCTGCCGTGACTCCTCTATAGCTGCCACTTCTTACCTCTGCCAGCTGCAACCTTTTCAGCTATTGGGTGTGGAGCCTTGGAGCTCACTGTTGTGGCAAAAGGGTTACACTCAGTCTAGTTAAACCAGATCTGAAAGTCTACTTGGATAAGGTTTGATTTTTGAGGGTTTGAAACTGTGATGACTATCCCCTTAATCTATTGACTTGGTGGCAAAGAAAACTCTTTCTATCATTGGCTTAAAGGATCCTGTGTAGATCCATGAACTGAACCTTTAACTGAGCATAACTTTCATGACCTATTTCTACTGTGGTTATTGAGCCATCTTCAGGGGTAGGTTATTGTACTAGGTATGATTCCTACTTGCTTCTACTTTGGTTTAGATATGATCTGATTATATAATTATGGAGTTAGCTGTGTATGGATCTATGAGATGTGCTCTTTGCAATTTGTTTATGTTGAGTTTCAGATCTGAGTTTTTCTGAAGTCATTTACATCTGTGTATTAGAGATCTGAGTTATATAGACCTGTTGTATTCAGATAGTTGTTGTCTTAGATCTGAGCTAACTTACATATGAAATATGAATTTCGTGTTGTGTCTTTAAGCAACCTCTAACTGTTCTAGATCTATCCTACTATATGCTGTTGCAGACCTGAGTTGAGTGTTCAGTTACAGTGTTTAGATCTGTCTCTTAGATCTGAGTTTAATATGTGATCAGAGCTCCTCTATTTAATAGTTGCAGTTTGCTTTACTTGTGGTCTATCCATGATTGACTTAAAGATCTAATTTGTCTTGTTTATTGGAAAAATTAAAAGAGACTAACATTCTGCATTTTACCCTAAAATCTAACATGGTATCAGAGCTATGGACGTGAAGAAGCTCAAGAAGAAGTCTTGAGCCCACGCAGATCCTACTTTGGGTATTTGTTTTGCAGATTAGAAGACTTTGGAAAGGAACCTAAACCATTGTCATGACAAGAACAGATTGAAGGTCTGTCTCGAGCATATGTCCTTACCATCAGGTGATACTCCTTAGTTTTGTCTCTTAATGGGTAAGATCTAATTCAGGGTTTGAATGACTGTGGGTTTTCTTACTGTGATCAAGTTCATGCTTTCTTTTGGTTAAAAGCTAAGAACTCCCTATTTTAAAATCACAATACTATATTGTCACTCTAAATGTATGCTAAGCTTAACCTTTGTAACTTGCATGATCAACTTTTCACTCTTCTGTATTTTTTGCTCAGTCTATTGATCAATCCTCCTGACAGAAGTAATTCTTTATCTAGATTGATTGCTATAAAAGAAACAGTGAGTGATTACCCTGCTTATACTAGTATGAGATGAAATTCTGGAACCCTACTGGATTTTTTTTAAACAGTACCCTGCAACAGATCAAATATATTAAAATATTGGCAGAAGCCTTCAGTTAGGAAGTGAGAAGACATTGAGCTCCTGAGTGCAAAAAATCTTTCCATGATGTATGGTGAGAGAAGTCTCTGAATTCATAAACTTGAGCTCATTCTGTGGAGAATGGTATCTGGGCGTTTGTGTTTTCAGTTTGAAATCATGCTATCAGATTCGATGATATATAAGCTGTGTGTAGAAGAGAAACTTATGAGAAATTTATCTGGAACTTTTTTTTAGAAGCAACAGTGAATCTGGTGGCTCTTGCAGCTAACTAAAACCTCTATTGTTTTGGCGGATCTCTGTTAAGATGGGGTTAACTAAGAAGAAAGTACAACACAAAATGAGGCAGGAACATACCCACAAACGTCCGATTGGATTTCAGCCAAGTCAGGTACTGGGAAAGTTGATTGAGATCATAAGGATCGATGGGTCTAAAAACAGGGAGGAGACTTTGGAGTTGAAGAAATAGAATTTGAAAGAATTCAACTGAAACAGGTCCCTTCTTTGCTTTATTGTCAACAGATGGGTCACTGGACTTTGTGACCAGAAATCTGTTGATCATTATGACTCCAACTTATAACCAACCATTTCAGGCCATGTACTTGAAAACACTGGCTCAGACCTTAAGGCTTGTTCAACCACCTTTGCTGTGGATTGTAGTGGAAATGCCAGATCAATCAATAGAAACTGCCGGGCCTTTGAGGAAAACAGGGGGCATGTTCAGACATCTTGTTTGTGATAAAAATACTACCGGATAAATAATTTAAAATAGTATCAGTTAAGTGGTGCAGTATACTTTGGATCCAGATCAACTTCTTGTTTTGAAAAGTTATCTGATTGCTTCAATATAAGTGTGATGTAAGGCTCAGCATTGAAAACTAGATGAACACTGGATATGAGGGAATGCATGATAGGAATGAATTGTTTTCTATAAAGGATGATATGTGGACCAGATTTTAGTGTGGACCTAAGACTCAGGAGTCACTCCTTTTTGTATGTACAGCCACACTTGATTATCAACCTTGAATGAGTGAGGAACCGGTGTTGGACTTGGTGTTGTTTATACTTTTTGGTTCTATTAAGGATTTTCTCAACTCATTAATGAACCTTATATTTTTTTACTGAATCTTGCCTCCTTGTCCCACTCCTTGAGTTCTTAAGGCATTGATCAAGCTTTTAGAACAATGTTTGAAATTCCAAGAGGAACAATAGTCATAAGCCAAAGTGAATTTTAAAAGGACTGTGGTAGTTGGAGTTATATAGTACTTGATGATAGATATGTTGGTTAAATGACAAGCTCTCGTCCCATGTGCATGGGAGGCAATGATTATGCATCTGTAGACGTTGTACCAGGGATTGTTTCATAATTCCATTTGCCTATTGTTTTTGGTTGAAAGAATTTGAAACATAGTAGAATATTGGAGAGCTTCGAGGGTTGTACCAGTTTGTATAAAGCTGAGAGAACTCAGAAGTCTGAGTTAGATTTTCATCCCATATTAGCACAGAGAAACATGACACCTGATCAGATTCAAATGCTTAGAGAGAGCAAATTGACAGAGGGAGCAAACTGACAGAAAGGCAGATTTCTTGGAGTAAGAGGGAACAATAAAGAATGATGTATGGTCTCTACTTGTGACTCATGACCTATGACAAGATCCTTACCTTCTCCAGGATCCTTTTGTCACATTCTTGCTTTGGTACTTCATTTGACAGATGTTAAATTTGTTTTAACAGTGAAGTGAAACAAGAAGCTATCCATGAAAAGAATCTCATAGATTATAACTCTGGGAGCTTGGTATAACAAAAATTTTTGAGATCATCCTTATGTGAAGATTGTTCAAAATCTTCATCTGGTTCTTACAGGAAAGAATCTTCATAGCTCAGATTAAGAGGGAGTTTCTATGAATTACTAGGTTTGAAGTTTTTGGCAGAAATCAAGAGAGATATCTCTCTCACAGGGCAAATATGTAAGTGATGTGCTTCACAATTTTGGCAGGATAAACTGAAATTACATGAGCACATGAATGATCTCTAATTTGAAGAATCTAAGAGATCAGGCCACAAGCTTAGATCTGTGATTTATCTCGCATAGATGAGAACAAGACATCTGGTATACGGTATGTGTTCTCATATGTGAACCAAATCATTTACTTACAGTTACTGTGAAACACATTTTGAGATACGGTCTCAGATACACCTCAAGTAGAGGTATATGAATCCATGGTTTCACAAGTTCAGATTGGATGGGCAGTGTTGTGAACCGGAAGAGTACTTCCGGATATTGCTTCAGTGTTGGTTCAGCTATGATTTCCTGGTCCAGCAGGAAACAGGGCTCCATAGCCCAAAACACTGCAGAGGCAGAGTACATTGCTGCTAGTACCACTGGCAGAGAAGCAGTGTGGCTCAGGAAGCTACTTTCATACTTACTCAGGTCAGAGCTCGAGCCCACAGTTATTCACTGTGACAATCAAAGCTGCATAAACCTCACAGAGAACCCGGTGTTTCATGACAGATCGAAACACATTGAAATGAGATATCATTATATCCAGGATATGATTCAGAGGAAAGATCTCAGCCTACAGTATGTTCCAACAGCAGAACAGACAGCATACATTTTCACCAAGCCACTGCTTTTGATAAAGTTTGCATACTTTTGTGACAAGCTTGGTGTAGCTGAGAATACCTCTCTTGCTCAGAGGGAGTGTTAAATTTACATGCAGCAGCGAGAGCCATTCTCCCGTAGGATGGCTAAGACCCTAGACAAGATCTAGGGCCCCTAGTGCACTCCTGGGGTATGTGGTCTGGGACCAAATTGATAAAGACCCTAGACAAATGTCTAGGGCCCCTGGACTGGGTCCAGGGTAACCATGCCTGGGGCATGGGA
>ML821234.1:0-18084 GCA_009831015.1 Picea engelmannii
CCAAGTAACTAATCTATTTCTTCCTATATATTGAAGAGATTGCTCATGGAAAGGGTTAAGCAAGAAGAATTTTAGTTAGCAACAAGTTAGAAAGATTTTGATTAGAGAATTAGTGCAAGATTGTGTGGAGGACTGATGATACAGCAGCAAGGGACAATAGCAAGGTCATCATATGTGGTTGATTTTCTTCATGCATGAGAAAGTGTTTGTGTCAGAGCTAGAAGACATCGAAAGGAGACCTATGACATCAAGGCTCAGGTTGTAAGTTTCTCTTTCAATTAATTCAATACAGTAATATGTCCCTTTCCCATAAAGATGATGTCACTTTATTACATAATTCCTTGATCATATGTATAGACTAGTCATTGAATATATTAACTTTCCTTTACTTCGATTGGTTCGTTTTGTTGTGATCTAAACGGGACGAGAGCATTGAAGTGAAGATGGGAACAACAGAGATCTAAGGAAAGCGTTCATAAGGTATGTCCATAGCCCTTATCTCTTAGTTCATTCAATAGGCTAGATCTAGGGAAAGTGTATTATTCTGCCCTGTTTTGTTCTAGATATTAGGTGGATCTAGGGAGGTTGGTTTGTGTCCGCACTCACAGACTTATCCTATAACACTCTATCCTATGCATCTGATGAATCTCTCCCCTGTTTTCATCAATAGCAAATGTATCTTTCCATCTGGGGCTGCTACCCCTGACTGAACTGTCCTATTTATGGTTGTTGGCATGGGGGAAGACCTAGGTTTCACTCCAAGAGTGCCCCAACAAAGCCCTAGCTACTGGCCCTTTCGGTAGCACCTGCGAAGAAGATGCAGTCTCACCCGAAGCAGCTATGAGGGGGTTGCAGGACAAATATGTCTACAACTAGAGGAATATAAAGTGGATCTAATAGAATAGAAACACAATATGCACTTATCACTTATCAAGCTAGATCCCCTTGCGCAGTTATAGATCTGATCTAATACAACAATGCAAACAATAAGATAACATCAACAGATATCAAAGCATCAATCACACATCCACAACACAAGTTATACATGGTTCACCCTCTCTCTAGGGCTACTTCCACAAAACTGTGCTTATGATTTATTAAGGAAAATCATATTGTTCTTGTCTGCGCTCTTAACAAGCAGATATTCTCTCTTTTCCCTCTTTCTCTCCCCTTCCTACGCACCTAGCTGCAGGACTTGACCTTCACACATAGCTGAAAATCCTACAATACAATCCTCTCTCTCAACAGAGCTATAACAATGCTCACTAACTAATATATCATGAACCAACCGACCTAGGTCCTCTTGACCTTTATTTTTACATTACAATCACTCACCAATAGACTTAGGTCAAAACCTAGTTGCCAAAACCCTAAATACCAAAACCCTAGGTCAACTTGACCCTATTTTTTCGGGCTTCTCCAACCTGTCTTTCCTTTCTTCTCGCACGGTGCTCCAAAGCATCCAATGGTGGATTTTTCCACTTTCTGAGTTATTCTCAATCCATCTCCCTTGCTAATCTATGATCCTCGATATCCTCATCCAACGGCTTGCTTTTCCACACTTCGCTCCATATTTTCTGCTCTTTTGCTCGCTTCGACCCAGTGACAGTCACTGTGTCTCCTACGAAGCTCGCTCTTTACCTTTTCTTCCTTTTACTTCACTTCCTTCCATAACCAAGGGCCAACAAGTCCCCAACACTCACCTTTGACTTGTCCTGAGGCACTTCGAATCTAGTTCCTCTGTTTTTCTTCAACATGGAATACGCAGTGCAGCCTTTGTTTTTTTCTTTGTGCCTCTCCTCCCTGTGAAGACTGTCTTTTCTGTGTCCAGTACCCAGTTTCAACTGCACCTAGTACCTAGACCCTTTTCCTCTTGTCTTTACTTAGAGCTGTGGGGCAACTGGTTGTCATAGTACAACTTCAACTGACTCCCATTCACCAATCCTTCTTTCCATTCTCCATTCAATGTCTTCAGCTATGCAGTTCCTCCTTTTTTGACATAGGCAATCTTATATGGTCCAAGCCAACGCGTTATGAACTTCCCAGGGTGTTTTATAAACTTACTATCATACATCAGCACTAAGTCAGCTTGCTTGAATTCCTTCTTCTTGATGTGCCTATCATGATAGGCCTTCTCTCTCTCCTTCTGGACTTGTTGATGGAACCCAACAATGAATATGTATTCTTCCAGTTCAACCAAATGTGCAAGCCTCTCCTGAACAATGTCAGTATCATCCATGTCTGTGAATGCTGCAATCCTTAAGCTGGGTACCAAATATTCCATCGAGACAATAACTTCAAGACCATAAACCAACTTGAAAGGGGTTTGCATTGTTAATTTCTTGCAAGTGGTTCTATAGGCTCATAATACTGCAGGTACTCTTAAATCCCAATCATCCCTATTCACACTGCAAATTTTTGTCAATGTTGTCTCTGGGATCTTGTTGAATGCTTCAACTGCCCCATTTGCTTGTGGGTGGTAAGGTGTAATCTTCTGATGGTGGACTACAAACTCTTCAGTCAGGGCTTCAATTGTATTATTGATGAAGTGTGTACCTTGATCACTCATAAGGATCTTGGGGCATCCAAATCTGGTTACTATGTCATCAAATATAAAATGCACGGCTGTAGTTGCACTACAGTCCTTGACTGATCTAGCTTCAGCCCATCTAGTTAAGTATTCGGTCGCTTTGATGATGTACCTCACTCCTGTGTGCTTCCATGGTGGTTTTATAGGTCCCACAAAGTCAACGACCCATTTTTAAAATGTTTGTAGGGTCATTTGCAGTGCTAATGGAATTTCATCTCTTTGGGATGGTTTTCCAACTCTCTGGCATACATCACATGCTCTAGCATATTCTTTAGCATCTCTGTGTAAGGTAGGCCACCATAGGCCAGCTCGCAGAACCTTCTGCACAGTTTCTTTCCCTGCATAGTGTCCTCATGTGATGCCCTCATGAGCTTATGTGAGGATCAATGGTCTCTCTGTCTCCATAACACACCTTCTTAGTATCTCATCCGGTCCCATTTTGTACAGATGACCAGCGATCAGCGAAAATTCTGCATCGCACACTACTAGATGTTTCTTCTGAGGAATTGTATACTCACTTGGAGCCATTCTTATTGATAGGAACTGGACTATGTCTGCAAAATGGTCATCAATATTTCTAATGGCGAGCAGTTGTGCATCTGGCAGTGTGTCCTCTAAGCTAGTGGGTTCTTTGCCATGTTCCAACCTCGACAAGTGGTCGAGACCCTTGTTCATTCTTCCTGGTTTCACTATGATTTCAAATTCATATTCTTGAAACAGCAGAAGCCATATGTAGATTCATCTCCCCAACACTGGCTTGTTGACTAGGTACTTTAGCGCAGAGTGATATGTGAACATTTTGAAGTGTCCTCCCAACAAGTAGTGGAGGAATTTTTGTAGCACATACACCATGGCTAACCCTTCTCTTTCTATAGTGGTGTAGTTAGTCTTAGCTGTAGATAGCTTCCTGCTAGAAAATGCTAATGGATGGTCGATCTCCCCTTCTCTCGGTTGTGCTAGTACTGCTCCTAATGCAATAGAAGATGAATCAACACGCACATGAAACTCCTTGTTCCAATCTGGGAAAAATAGAATGGGTGCAGTGACCATCTTTTGTTTCAGTGTGTCGAAGCTCTGTTGGCATTCATCTGTCCAGCCAAACTGACAACCCTTTTTCAACATCTTCTCCATCGGTGCTGTGATTTGGGCATAGCCTTTAATAAATTTCCTGTAATAGCCAGTATGTCCTAGCACAGTGTGCAATTGTTTGACTAAAGTAGGTGGTGGAAAATCAACTATAATTGCAATCTTTGATGGATCAACCAACAATCCTTGCTTGCATACAATATGGTCTAATAGTACTCCAAATGGTGAGAATAAGATGCACTTCTTTAGATTTAAATAAATTTGACACTGCCTTCATTTTTCCAACATTAGCCTTAGACATTCAATATGGTTTTTCAACAAACTAAACACAGTCCGGTCATCAAAATATGCTTCTAAAAACTTACGTAGAAATTCTTTGAATGCTTCGACCACCACCCTGGAAAAGATGGCTAGGGTGTTCTTCAGGCCAAATGACATTATTGTATATTGGTAGGATCCCCATTCGGTGGAAAATGTGATCTTGTGGCAGTCCTCCTTGGCAATTCGGATCTGATGGTATCCTGAAAATCCATCTGTAAAATAATATACCTCCTGGCCTCCCACGTTGTCTAATACTTCATCAATGAATGGTGTAGGGAAGGGGTCATGCAGACAGGAATCATTTAACTTCCTAAGGTCCACACATATCCTGATCTCACCTCGGGTATTTTTTTTTTGTACTACCATAGGGATGATCCACTCTGACTCTTCAACAGGTTCAATAATCCCTGCTTCCAACATTCTATCAAGCTTAATCCTTACTTTTTCCTTGTATTTCGGGTTCAACCTGTAAGGTCTTTTCTTGAATGGATTTGCATCTGGTTTCAAAGGTATTCTCATCTCTCCCATCGGTCCTTTGATTCCCTTCATATCAGTGAACTTGGTCAGGAACAAGTGCTGGTATTTGTGCAACAACTCTGTAATCTTTTCAATGGTAGCAGCATCTCAGTAATCTCCAACATTGGCAAGCTTCAGTGTCTCCTCTGTTCCAATGTTGACATTTTTTATCCTGATTGGCTAACCAATAAATGGTATCTCCACTCCTGGTCCTTCCACATCTCTTTGGCCTTATGTCTCAGTGATGTTTACCTTCCTGGGATCATCATCATCGTCGACATTGATATTGTAACATCCTTGCAACTTCTGGAATGGTGCAGTCCATTCGTCCTCTTCTTGTTCCATAGGGAGGCTAGATGCCTCTTTGAATACCCTCTGTCTGACAATCTGTAATGCATGGTCTACTGAAGAAAATTCACTTTCAAACAAAAAGGTGGTTACAAAATTTTGAATCATACCTTCTCAACCTGTAGTGATGAGGCACAGCTCCACTTGAAGGTACCAGTTGATAGGAATCATGTGCAGCGTGTTAATGAATTGGTGCACCCATTGTTATCGAGGGGTGTCACTCCAGGCCTATTCGCAACTTCGCACATGGTCCTTTGGACAACTTTGACATGTGTACCTCACTTCACAGCTTACTGCTTGTGCTGAGAACCGCGTTGTCATCAAAGTTCGACATTGCGTCCAATCTATAATGTTTATTTTGTGTGTCCCCCACCATCTTGTGTGGCTTTCATGGCCTCATACATTGCCAACATCCTATGTTGTGCTGGTACACTTGTCTCAAACTCTGATAAGAAGTTTTCTAAGGGGTTTAGCCCATCAAATGTGGGTAAGTTACTCACTGTTGTGCCAATCCAACGAACCTCTCTGGTTAGTCTAGCACATCTTCTGGTAGATACTTCATCCATATGGTTCTGCCAATTCTCCAACACTTCTTCTGAGTCTGATGAACATGCGTTGTCGCTTCACCAACTTAGATTCTCGTCAGTTGTAGGATTGATATAATCTTGTTGTCTTGCTATTAGTTGGTAGATGTTTCCCAATTCGTACGCATGGTCTTCTTCTTTGACAGGTTCTGTGTATCTAGGGCCCTCATCTGGATCTAAAGGAGCAATGACCCTAAGGTCATCTCTTTCAAATTTCATACACCTCTTCTTTAGATCAACAATAGTAGAATTATTGAAGGCCCAATCAATTCCTAATAATGTAGGGTAAGGGCAGCTGTCATCAACAATTTCAATACCTCAAAATCTGCAAAGGTTCTAACTTCGTCGATGTCCATAGGGACATGTTCCAACCGTCCAAATGGGCTAACAACTTTCTAATTAGCCATGCAAAGTCTGATAGGGGAATAGATCAGCTTCAATTTTCCCATTAGTGCCCAGGTTTTCTTCATCATGACATTGACCTCCGACCCTAAGTCGAGAACCACATAGTCTATATCATATTCTCCTATCTGATCATACAGGTGTAATTCTTTATTTGTCCTTCTCTTCTTACCAATATAGTGTACTTCCCTATTCAGTAAGGGATCTGTCTTTCCTATCTCATACTGTTTAACCAGGTTTTGCAGTTCTTATATAGCTTTCCCATCTTTAAGCAGTTATACAAACATATATAAGAAACTAACAAGTTTACTTACCTCTTTTCCCTCTCTGGGCGAAGCAGACTGATCAAATGTGTGAGGCATTCCATATTCTCTTATTCCTGGTTGTGTCTTTGAAGAAGACCCTTGATCTTCTTTAAATTCTTGCCTGGCCTCTTCAAATATTTTCCTTTCTTTCTTCGCATCAAAATCTTGAGTCCTCTTCGCAGCTTTCCTAATACCTTTGTTTTCTGCGATCTTTTCCTGGGTCATTCTATCCTCTCCTATAGAAGCACCTCCTCAAGTAATAACAGCGACTCTAGGGTCTGCTCCACGAGGTTCAACATATATCAGTTGTACTTGTGGGTTCTGTTGAGGTCCTCGTCTTTCTTGAAACTTCGCTAGCAGTACAGGGTAGTCCTCAATGACATGCTCGAAAGAGTTGCAATAACTGCAAGTGGTACAAGGGTTCTGAAAATCCCTTGCTAGATGTCCTGGCTACGCACAGTTATAATAGATTATTTGTCATCAGCCTCGGCCCATACCTCCTCCTCATCCTCGTCATAGATGATTTTAGGGGCTAAATTTTTCTCATGGGCTAATTTTCCATGGTTTTTCAAAAAACGAGATTCGCTATTTTAAAAATGATTCRCCCATATTCTATAGGATAAAATATTTTTACCTTAAAAATCGCCAAAATTTTATAAAAACTATATAAAATCCTTAGAAATTTGAATATTTTTACAAAAATATCGCCAAACATTTATAGTTGGCATATGAAGGATTTATAAGATTCGCAAAGGTTTCTATATTTTAAAATAAATTTCCATCCTTAAAATCATCCCTAATCCTCGTCCTCTAAATCCACCATGAGGATTGAAATTTCCTCTTCCCGGGGAGTTATATTGTGCACTGTTTCCTTATTGATGTACTTCACCTTGGATCTTATATATGTCTCTTGATCTTTCATGCATTAGGTCGAAGGCCCTACAATCTCTATCACTGTGCCCTATGGACTTAAAAAATGTGCAGTATAAAGTTTGTGGGTGTCTGAACATACTTCTGCATATAGTAGCACTCACCAGGGAGATGGCGGGTTCTGCATACTTTGCACTAGGGCATATTAACTTGCTTCAAAGGGATTGGTGCTCCTGAGGCCAAATATTCATGAAATAGGGGACAATGTTCTTTATCATGACCTTCAGATCTGCATCTTACGCACCAAATATATTCTCTTTTGTCCTTCCCCTTGTCCTTCTTCATGTCCTCGACTTGTAGAGATAAACTAGTCAATTGGCTCAAGATCTGGCTCATACCTGAGCTGGATTGTCCCATAGGTGTTGATTCAAGATTCATGGCGATCTCCAAATCTTCTACCTATGAAGAAATATTCTGCTGCATCAGGGGAACTTTGATATGTGGTAAGAGAGCAGCGATGAACCATTCTTTGTTCTGCTCATCCAGGATCTTAAAAGTCAATCAGCCTGTTAGGGTCTTGAATCTTTGATCGAACTCCCAAACGGGTTCGGATACTTTATGTTTGATCTCCTTCATCTTGGTAATACACTGTGACTCCAACTTTGGCTTTTTAAACTCTGCAACTAGTGCATTCTTGATCTCATTCAGTGGCTTAGGCTACGCAAGTCCTTGGACAAGCTTCATGTACCAGCTCAACGTGTGATCCCTCAGTGTAGTGCTGAACTGGTTTCTTTTAACAGCTTCATCGGTGATGTTTTTTATGTTCCATATGGCCTCACACAAGGACCAGTGTTGATCAGGGTCTTTAGATTCATCTCCTATAAATATAGGGAGCCTCATCTCATCTGCCATGAAGTTGCCTAGGTTTCCTATCTGAGTAGATGCTGAACTGCTAGTAATAGTACTTTGTGGACTCTAGTGATTTGAAATACTCTGGTGGCTTAGCGTTTCTGAAACAACAGGGGGAATGATATTACTTATTTCAATGTCTTGTGTAGTTCCTGAGGTTTCTGGCTCGTTTCGGTGAAGTTCTTCAACTGCTTCTTCCTCTACTCTAGGGGTTTCTGAGTGCTCTTCATCTATCAGATCTACCTCTTCTCCACTGTAGAAACCTTCTTCTCTGTAGTTTTTCTTAAATAGGTTCTCAAGGTGAACCCCTTTAAATATTCTTCCACTACACGTATGTCTAGCTTCTGTGTTGTTGTCACTGTATGAATTTATGAACATTATCCTTTTCAAATCTAGCCAATCTACTGTATCTTTAATATGTGGTTGTCATGCAAAAGCATCTTGATTTTTAACTTCAGAAAATGCAAAAATCTCCCTCGGGGTCCCTTGAAAAAGTATCTCTCAGCCTGGCTATATGATTCTATTCTGTCAACAGCAAATTCAATGATATACCCTCCAATGGTACTATCAAACCAGTGATCTACAACTCTGGATACAACTTCATCAACTCTCTTGACCTTCTGAATCAGCGCCAATGTCCAAACCACCGAAGGTCTAGATCTGATCTCGATTTGTGTGTCAGCTAACCTAGCCAACCACTCGTATAGCTCCTGGTGGATTCCTCCAAAGATGGTCTCGTGAATGTCGGTGAAAATGTATCTTTGTAGCCAATCCTCAGTACTTAGCTTAGGGTTCTTGTTCTAGGCTTCAGTGAAGTCCCTCTCTTGATCTTCTATCCACTTTTGAATCTTTGTCTTCGATGGGAACCACCTTGACATTCCCTCATGAATATTCATGTCCTGGCAACGGAACCATTTGTTGGCATAGGGGCAGACCCAGGGTTCACTCCAAGAGCGCACCAACAAAGCCCTAGCTACTGGCCCTTTTGGCAGCACCTACAAAGCAGATGCAGTCTCACTCGAACCAGCTATGAGGGGGTTGCAGGATAGAGATGTCTACATCCAGGGGAATATCAAGTGGATCTAATAGAATAGAAACACAATATGAAATTATCACTTATCAAGCTAGATCTCCCTTGAGCAGTTATAGATCTGATCTAATACAGGAATGAAAACAACAAGATAACATCAATAGAGATCAAAGCATCAATCACACATCCACAACACAAGGTATACGTGGTTCACCCTCTCTCTAGGGCTACGTCCACAGAACTGTGCTTATGATTTATTAAGGAAAAGAATACAGTTTTGGTCTGCGCTCTCAGCTAGTAGATATTCTCTCTTCTCCCTCTTTCTCTCCCCTTCCTGCGCACCCAGCTACAGGACTTTATCTTCGCACATAGTTGAAGATCTTACAATACAATCCTCTTTCTCAACAGAGCTATAACAATGCCTACTAACTAACATATCATGAACCAACTAACCTAAGTCCTCTTGAACTTTATTTATAAATTACAATCACTCACCGATAGCCTTAGGTCGAAACCTAGGTGTCAAAACCCTAAATACAAAAACACTAGGTGTCTAAAACCCTAGGTCAACTTGACCCTCTTTTTCTGAGCTTCGCCAACCTGTCTTTCCTTTCTTCTCACGCAGTGCTCCAAAGCATCCAATGGTGGATTTTTCCACTTTATGAGTTGTTCTCGATCCATCTCCCTTGTTGATCTATCATCCTCGATCTCCTCATCCAACGGATTGATTTTCCACACTTCGCTCCATTTTTTCTTCTATTTTCCTCGCTTTGACCCAGTGACAGTCACTGTGTCTCTCACGAATCTCGCTCTTTACCTTTTCTTCCTTGTACTTCGCTTCCTTCCATAACCAAGGGCCAACAATGGTGCTTCCTCATGTACATCTAAGACATATAATATAAGAATTCAAAATCATTCATTTTGGAGTAGAAATAACTTCGAGTCTCTGGCGAAGATACTCAAAGGATTCCCATGGAAGTGGTTTTGTAAATATTTCTACCACTTGTTATTTTGTGCCCACATACTCCACTCTGAAGTTCTTTTCTGCAACTTGTTCCCATAGAAAGTGATACTTGATTGGAATGTGATTTTTCTTGGAGTGCATCACCGGGTTCTTTGAGATATTGATGGCGCTTGTATTATCACAATAGATTGGAATGGGCTCATCATACTCAACCTGTATATCTGTCAAAGTTTGCTTCATCCAAAGAACCTATGTACAACATGTTGCTACTACAATATACTCTGCCTCGGTTGTAGATAGATACATTGATGATTGTTTCTTTCTTAAACATGATACTAAACACTCACGCAAGTAGAACGTTTCCCCACTGGTGCTTCATCGGTCATCAATACAACCTGCCCAATCTGCATCTATGTAGGCAATAAGAGATAGATCCTTTCCTTTTGGATACCATAATCCAAACTCTTATGTTCCTTTGAGATATTTGAAAATTCTCTTCACTTTTAATACATGTGATTCATTTGGTGTTGCTTGAAATCGTGCCACCTATCCAATTGCCTACATTACATCTGGTCTGGATGCTATCACATATAGTAGGCTACTGTTAGGCGGACATATTGTCGTTTAATTCCATTGTAGTACTTGCCCAACTATTTAATTTGTCAATCCGAGGTTCATAGTCTTACAAAGAACACACACTATATATGCATGACTGAAGTAGAAGTAATCTAATCTAAATTGTTGAAATGAAATTAATCTAGGAAAGCATTGAAAAACTAACTAGGAAAGCAGGAAATTAATCTAGGAGAGCAATACAACATGTGAAGAGTTGAATGACAAAAGACATATGTGAGCTCACACAATAAATCAATCTCAAATTATATTATAAGAATCAAATGACAAAGCATGAAAGAATAACAATGAAAGAATCAAAGCCACGAATCCCCTTCTCTTGATTACAAGACTAAATTATAAATTACATGCCTCTCTAACTCCCATCTCTAACTCCCCTTCATGAAGAGAGAACACTCTCTTATATACATGAGTGTCATAATGACAGATCCACTATTCTCTCAACTTATTCATTCAAATCCTCCACAAATATCTTAGATAACATATCCTATCTAGATCTCCATGATCTTCTCCTTGAAGTTAGCTTAAATGATTATCTTCAAATCTCTTTCAAATCTTCAAAGATGTAATTCGAATTTGAGGATAGGTGGCGAATTTTGACTTTGTTGGAATCTTCAAATATGCCTGCACACATCATCAAACTCATCCAACCTTGATATATGATGAAAATACGTTAATTTCTAATATTTAATCATAAATTCACTTATAATACTAAAATGAATAAAGTGGAAAATAATAATGTGAAACCCAAATGTATTTATGAAAATGGTGTGATGGAAGGTTAATGGGACAATGAAATGTAAGGAATAGTGAAGGAAAAAGGAAATATAAAAGTGACATTTCTGAGGCCAAACATACCCCCCAACTCAACTTGTTGCATGTCCTCATGCAGCCATGCATGGATCTTCTTAAGGAATTTTGGCATTTAAACTATGGCTTTGATTGATGATGTCCTTTTAACAATGAATGTTTCCAAGGTATGAGATACAAGAGTAACAACATGTGAAATATGTGTAACAGCATGTGAAATTTTCTTATGGTTGGTTGTTGTGTGACAACCATGAATACAAAAGATGTTGGTTCTTGTGTTAACAACATTCATTTCACTCATTTATTTTCTTGTTGCAATAATTTATCCATATACTTGCTAGAAATAATAAGCTATCAATGTGCATAAGAAAGCATCATTGTGTATAAGAAAGCCTTTTTTTTAATCGTTATGAATCATGCCAATATGTATATCAATTGAAATGCAACAAAGTGTTGTTGAAGAAGAAATGTTAGTGAATCATAAATGGAATTATAAGATGGTAAAATAGAATAATGGTATGTAGTGAATATAGGTTCCCTCCCCCCCCCAACTGAAGTGGTTGCATATCCTTATGCAACTTGGCATAGGTTATGAACATGAAAAAGGAAATAGAGCATGGTGAGGGAATTTTCCAAAGTCATTCATTATTATCAAATAAGGAATTACATGATTAAATATTAGAAAAGAACATACATCCACTTACCCAAGAATGATGATGAACAATGCAAGAGGAATATGGGTGATGTTGATGCTGGAGCATAGAAGATGTGACTTTTGCAGGATCATAAAAATGGAACTGCTAATGCTGCTGTTGTAACTGGATCATGGGAAGTGAAGGAATATGAACTGCCACTGCTGAATCATGAGAAATGTGGAAGGTAGAGAATGTGGAATTGTGGTACTCTCATAGATCTGAAATCAAACTGCTGCAATTGCTGAGGGGGTCATGAAAAAGTGTATAGTCTTCACCCGCTACAAATCGATGGTACAATTCTAGTCATGCGAATAAATTTGTCAATGTTGAGCATGAAGAGAAACCATTGGATTACCGACCATTGATGAATGTCGTTAACCAATGCAAGACAAACTCACCAGTGATGTCAATGAGTGTCAAGGTACCCGAGTACATCTTGTGAAGTGCGAATAGATGGGTTGATGTCAAGCCACTTGCAAGATCTAACGATCAAGGGACATTGATGTATTCCCATGATTTCTAGCGAGAGAACTTTCCATTAAGGCATGCAAGCCTCTAGGTACTCAAAAGGAACTATAGTCTACATTCTAGATAAGGTGTTGAGGTTGATGGGGCAAGACTTGTTGAACGGTGGGCCTTAAGGAATCCCACATCAGTCAACGCGAGTTTGTATAAAAATATTGGTAGGACTATAGATGTAAATATCTCAGTAGCAACAGGGTTTATGGCAAGGAAATGTACTCATGGAAAGGGGGTTTGTTTTATTCAGGAGGAAAAATGGAAAAGAAAAAATGAACTGAAAACAATAAAGGAAATGTTGTATGGAACTTAGAAAGATAAGCATGTGTGAATTCATAAAGGATAAGGAAATGGAAGATGGCTTCAACAAAAGGATGACTAATCAGCTTTGAAGGAGACACGAGATAGTGTCATAGCATGAAATTTGGCAAAATGCAGAAAATTAGTGTATCGGCATGGTCGTTGTGTAACAGCAAACATCAAGATGCGCAAAAAGTTTTTGTGTAACAACAAAATATTTTTGTGTAAGAGCTCCTTCAATCTGTCTATCAAAGCATGTGTTCTTTAAAGAATTTTTTGATTCTTGAAAATCACTTCAGTAGCAAAATGTGAGCGTCTCAGAACCTGAAAAAGCTTAGTACAAATCCTGCAGGAAAACTGTGAGATTTGCAAAAAACATATCATTCAGAAATAAGTGTAAATGCGGCAAATCAAAGAAAATAAAATGTGTTTTGATACCTATTGTTGTTGCGCTCGTTTCATCGTCGATCGTTGCATGAAATGTCTTATGAAAAACAAATTAATGTTAAGCGTAAGAACATGTTATGATTTTAGGGATGTTCATTTGTAGATTTTATTTTTGTTTTTGTTTGTTTTTATTTTATGATCTAACTGCTTTCTATTTTTAGATATATATTTTTAGTGTTTTTCAATTTTAAAATTTTTTTGTTTGTTTTTAGTGCTTTTGTTTATTTATACATAAACATTTATTTATTTAAACTATTTTATTTATTTACAAACAAAATAAATGTGATCTCCTACAAATGCATCTCATCCACCCGTTGTATCCACAACCTTCAATCTCCCCTTCCTCACAAAGAGCGTTGATTAGAAAATCAAATTGGACTCTTAGATCACGTGCCATGTGGAGAAGAGTTTGTTATTAACTTGAATTCTTCTTCTTGGAGGGTGTCGTATTCAAACAATTCAAAACAAATCGTTTTTCCTTCACGCAGTCTGCAAAATGGATCTCTGAAGAACCCTGAATTTCTCCCAAATTGTTGTGAAATCCAGAAAATCGCTCCCTTGTTACCTAACTGCCTCCGTTCCCGAGAAAACCCATGTTTTATGTTTTTCTAATTCACCTCAGTTTACTCAGAAAATGCATTTTAAAATCATGTGTTTTAACAGTAACACATTTCTGGCAATTATGTTTTCTGGCAATTACCTCTGAAGAAATTGAAAACTGTATGATGCCTGTTGTGGTAAAATTTCTAAAGCATGTCTCTCATAGAGAATTTAAGATCAATCACCCTTACTCCAGGTGGATCATACAACGTTGAACGATGTAAATTCATTCCACAACCATGTTTTTGATAAGCCTGTCATGATCCCAATGAGTTTTAAGTGCAACTAAAGGTTTTTCTGTTTATTGTTTTGTTGCAGGTTTTAATTTATGGTCGAAAGAATGAAAGCAATTCATGAGGGAGAAAATGTTTACAAGTTTAAGATAAATGCAAGAGATGGCATTGTTGCTACTCAGATCAAGGAGAAGTTTGCAAGCATGAGATTGTTTCAGCTGGTGTTCATATTGTTTCAACATGGAAAAATGAAACTTTGACCATGCACAAATTGCATATTTTTTTTTTATTTTATATTTTGTTTTAAGTTTTTTCTTATTGCATTCCTAAATAAAATAATCCTAATGCACCTATGGTTTTATTGTTTGTAGATCTGCAAATTTATTCAATCATTATTACAGCAAAAATGTCACTATTTCAACAAGTAAAATTTCATTGTAACAGTATGAAAAATGTCACTGTAACAGCATGTAAAATTTTCATTGTATCAGCATGTTGTAACAGCATGTAAAATTTCAGATTAGTTTTATTCATCTAAAAAAAAAAATTTACTGTGTTTATTTGCAGATCAAAGGATGGACGCAAAAACATTCATTCCTAAAATCAATTTAGACATCCTATTTTCTGATCCTTGCGATTGCACGAAGCGCGGAGGAGAGCATATTTATTCTAGGTAAAAGAAAAACTGAAAATTAAAACCTACCTACTCTATGCTAAATGGAATTAGAAATTAGTTACGTGTAGACAAATTTCCAGTGGAGCCAAGAACGCAACAGTAACATCAATATGTTCAGTGGCAATTTTTCAAATGAATAATGGAAATATTCGAGAGTGAATGAATCTAGTTGTTGAAACTCTAAATTAACAAAATTAAAAGAATCTAACCTGGTAGTCGCTTGAAGCCAATGTTTGATATAGATTTCGTAGGCACGATTTCCCTCGCTCAAATCACGCTGCAGCTCCTCATTGTCCTCCTCAAGTTCCTCAAATGTTGATTCCTCATTCGTTTCTGGAGGAGTATTTAAGCTCTAGGATGTTGTCAAGATCTCCTCTTCCTAAGAAGAAGAAATCCTAGCTTTCGCCAGGATCTGAGCGAGTTGTTCCAAGATGACACTCACAGTTAAATCATATTACAAAAGGGGTTATTACAACACCCAAATCAAAACAATAAAAAAATTGAAAATCACACTTGCTAAAACACATGAAAACCTCATCACAGTTGCAGAAGTTGAAATTGCTATAATTGAAATTGCAGGAATTGGAACACTCCCTACATGCCCTTACCCGTATGTCACCTCAAAGTTAGGAGTATCACTAATCACACTTGTATGAAAATTCAAACTAAACTTCAATCCATCGTGCTTCCCTGACAACGGCGCCAAAATGTTAGACGGAAATATTGTCGTTTAATTTCGTTGTAGCACTTTCCCAACTATTTAATTTGTCAATCTGAGGTTTGTAGTCTTACGAAGCACATGCACTATATATGCAAGACTGAAGTAGAAGTAATCTAATCTAAATTGTTGAAATGAAATTAATCTAGGAAAGTGTTGAAAGACTAACTAGGAAAGCAGGAAATTAATCTAGGAGAGCAATACAACATGTGAAGAGTTGAATGACAAAAGACATATGTGAGTTCACACAATAAATCAATCTCAAATTATATTATAAGAATCAAATGAAAAAGCATGAAAGAATAACAATGAAAGAATCAAATCTAAGAATCCCCTTCTCCTGATTACAAGACTAAATTATAAATTGCATGCCTCTCTAACTCCCATCTCTAACTCCCCTTCATGAAGAGAGAACACTCTCTTATATACATGAGTGTCATAATGACAGATCCACTATTCTCTCAACTTATTCCTTCAAATCCTCCACAAATATCTTGGATATGATATCCTATTTAGATCTCCATGATCTTCTCCTTGAAGTTAGCTTAAATTATTATCTTCAAATCTCTTTCAAATCTTCAAAGATGTAATTCGAATTTGAGTATAGGTGGTGAATTTTGACTTTGTTGGAATCTTCAAATATGCCTGCACACATAATCAAACTCATCCAACCTTGATATATAATGAAAATACGTTAATTTCTAATATTTAATAACAAATTCACTTATAATACTAAAATGAATAAAATGAATAAAATGGAAAATAATAATGTGAAACACAAATGTATTTATGAAAATGGTGTGATGGAAGGTTAATGGGACGATGAAATGTAAGGAATAGTGAAGGAAAAAGGGGATATAAAAGTGACATTTCTGAGGCCCAACAGCTACCAATCATTGACCTGTATTGCCTCTGATTTATAGACTTTGAATCATCATCTTTGCTTAACTTACAACTGGTTTGCATGGGAGTGATAACTGGTCTGCAATCTTCCATTATGAACCTCTTTAACATTTCTCTGATATACTTGGTTTGATAAATAAAAATTCATTGGTTGCGTTGACGTATCTGAAGTCCCATAAAGAAGGATAGTTCTCCAAGCAATGGCATTTCAAATGCATTCTACGTATCCTTTGCAAATTTATGTCTTAACCTTTCATCATCACTACCAAAAATAATATCATCAACATTAACTTCAATTAATAATATATTACCTTGAATTACCTTGATGTAGAGGTTGTTGTATGCACTTCCTTTTCTGAACCCTGCATGTTGTAGATATTTATCCAGTCTAGAATACCATGCTCTAGGAGCCTGTTTTAGACCATACAAGGCCTTCTTTAATTTGCACACATAGTCTACATTCTCCGACAACTGAAATCCTTCTGGTTGTTCAATGTACACTTCTTCTTCAAGTTCCCCATTCAGAAAAGTTGATTTTACGTCCATCTAATACACTTTAATATTTTTGGAGCATGCATAAGATAAAATAAATTGGAATGCTTCCATTATGGAAACTGGGACAAATGTCTCTTCAAATTCGATTCCTTCAACCTGTGCATATCCTTTACATACGAATATATCTTTGTTCCTTGTAACCTGTCCATCTTCATTCAATTTATTCATGTATACCCACTTTGTGTCGATCACATTCTTATCCTTTGGTCTTGGAACCAATTCCCAAGTGTTATTTTTCTCTATTTGATCTAATTCTTCATCCATGGCCTTGTTCCAAAATTCATACTTGTTGGCCTCTTCAAAATAGGTTGGTTCAATCGTATATGTGAGTGCTAGGTGTGTTTGTCCTGATTAATGGATCCTTCTTCTAGTCTCAACTCTTGCATCTTTGTTTTCAATAATCTGATTTGAAGGATGATTCTTTTGTACTTGTCTACTAGGTGTCTTTGGAGGAACTTGCTAAACTTTCTATTATGTTTCTGTCGGATTCTCTTCATCTTCCTCTTCTACTTCCTTTTCATCTTCTTCTTCTTCTTCGAAAAGTTGTTCCATTGATTCATTTTCTTCTTCCTTTGATTCTGGTATTCCTATTTCATCAATTGTTACGTTGATGCTTTCTACAACTTTGTTCAATCTCAGATTGTAACACTTGTATGATTTCCTTGTACTTGAGTAACCAACAAGTACTCCTTTGTCCACACGAGAGTCAAACTTTCCCATTATTCCATCTTCTCTTTTCATGTATCATTTTCTTCCAAAAACTCTGAAGTGATTCACATTTTCTGGTCTTCCTTTCCATAGCTCGTAGGGAGTTTTGTCAGTGTTGTTTCTGATCATTACTCTATTTTGAATGTGAACTGTTGTATGCATTGCATGTGTCCAAACTATATTTATCAATTTGGAATCCATTAGCATTGTTCGAGCCATTTCTTGTATTGTCGTGTTCTTTCTTTAAACAACTCCATTCTGTTGAGGTGTCCTAGAAATGGAGAATTGACTTTTTAATCCATGACTACTACAGTAGTCCATAAATTCATTTGAAGTGAACTCTCCTCCATTATCAGATTTCA
>ML821234.1:41893-62935 GCA_009831015.1 Picea engelmannii
GAGGTAAGCCATGGGGGGGAATCTCTCTCATTCCATTCGATCCGACTGCCCTGAGCCAGAGCCGTAGAAGCCAGTCTGCAAGAGACCCTGGTGTAATTCCGATACAGAAAATAAAGCCTGTGTTTCTCGTGAGGAATCTGTGTGCATCCCTGTCTAGAGCTGTGGAGTCTGTGTCTGTCTCTGAGAAAACTCGTGTGCACATTCCCTGAACGGGAAGCCTGTGATGAATTCGAGTGGAAGAATCTTTGTTATTCGGGGAAGCTGAGCTAGCCTGTGCATGGAGTCCCTATTCTGAAATCACGACCATGAGACCATCCTGTGACTGTTGAACCGGTTTGGGAATCCTTTGTCTGTTTTCCTCGTGGATTGTTGTGGCCACGCAGTACTGGACTGCGTGAGGCTTGTTGGCCTGTGAGCGACTCCTCCAGGTGAGAGAGTGCGCAGAGGAAGGAGAGATCTCCTGGAAGGAACCCTGTAGCTTCCATAGAGCCCGGAGACTTCCGGTTCATTCTGTTCCTATAACCCAAGGCAAGGGATACTGGCAGTCGAAGGACTGTCCAGGTGACAGAGAAGGTGCACTCTCCTGGGGTGGAACAAGCATGTGGGGAATGAGGGTCTGTGGGCAGTGAGCGTGGGAGATTCCTGGGAGAGCTTTCTTCCTGGTGGTTGTGTATGATTGTTTTCCCTGCAACCTCAGCCTAGCCTAGGATTCCTTGCCTTGGGGTGGAGCTCGGTCCCAGCTCGGGGGTGACCCATTGTTGAGATAATGAACAATGTGGTCTAAGGCTGGGAGGTTCGTGGAAGGCCTGCATTTGGTTGGTGATTTCTACAGCGGTTAAAAGATAAGTATTTGAATTATGCTTTAATCATGTTTTGCATGACTGAGTTGTTTATGTATCATGTTTTCTGCTGTGTATATGAATTAAATGATAAGGCTAAATGCTTGTTCAATGTAGCAGTAATTCATATGTTTACTCTGAGTTAAATGTATCATTTTGCTTAAATGCATGTGCTTATAATGTCTGTACGAATTATATATAAAATCCATTTACAGATTGGTTAGAGAGAGGTTTGAAAACCTCAGTAGTGAAAAAGGTACACTACAGAGTCCTCCCTGTGAGGCTCTAAGAACCTTTCTGTAGCTTTAGTGCCTTGTTGTTAAGCCATGGAGTCATTTACTAAAACCGAAAGATAAACAGGAAAACAATATTTACAAAACATGGGTGCCAAACGTGGCTCAACTGAATAACTTCTTCAAGAAATGCCCATTCACAGGGCTACTAAAAACTTCCTTTCCCTCCAAATCCCGCAACCTGTAGGTATTGTTTAAGAACACTTCAGAGATTTTGAAGGGCCCAATCCAGAGGGCTTCAAACTTGTTGTGCTTCCCTCTATCTTATCTGGGTGCATCCCATTTAAGAATTAGATCTCCTAGCTGGAATTCTTCTGTTATCACCTTTCTGTCAAAGGCTTGTTTGATCTTTTGCTGATGGTAATGAGCTTTCTCCATCACCTGCTCCCTAGTCTGTTGTATTTCCACCAGTTGATGAATTCTTCTGATCATATCACGGGCTCTCCTTGATAATCCTACGAGAATTTTTCTACAGGTCGGGCCAGATGAGATGGAAAGACTGCATCTGTCCCATATACAAGTTGGAAATGGAATACACCTAGGGACCTCTTTGGTGTTACTCGGTCACCCCACAGAGTGAATTTGAGCTTTGAATCCTAGGCCTTCTTATTATCTTCTAACAGTCTTTTAATAAGCTTGATCGATCTTTTCTTAGAGAATTCTTCCAGACCATTGCCTTGGGGATAATAGGGGGTGGAGTGGATTAATGAGATCTCAAACTGCTCACAGAACCTGATCAATGGCTCAGACTTGAAGGATGCAACATTGTTAGTGATGATTATGTTCGGACAACCAAACCTTGCCATAATATCTTCAAGAAAACCAATGATCACTTTGTGTGAAACACTCCTGGTGGGGATAGCTTATAACGACTTCGTGAAATAATCTGTTGTAGTTAATATCCACCTGTGTTGACCACTTGAAGGGGGATGAATCTCCCCAATGAAGTCCAACCCCCATTGTTGAAAGGGTCCTGAAGCTACTACAGGATTTAGTGGTAGATATTTGAGTTGTTTCTTACCTGAGAATTTTTTACATTTGATGCAGGCTCTGATCTTTCTGCAAACATCAGTGAATAAAGTGGGCCAGTAGTACTGAGCCCTGAGAATTTTGTAGGTTGTGGTTTTATAGAAATGGTATCCCCCACATAGGTTGTTTGAAACTCAAACATAATTTTTTGGGCCTCCTGTGGGTCTAGACATCTCAGAAGCACTCCTAGAGGGTCCTTCCAATATAAGATCTGGTCAATAAGGCAATATCTGATTTCTTTAAGCTTTAAATCTCTTGCCTTGCTCTTCCCCATTCTATCAGGAGGCTTTAATTTTTGCAGAAAGTATAATTTGTCTCCATACCAGGTGCATTCTTCTAACGGTAAGTTGTCCTGATAACTTTGGTCAGACAGCTCAGCCTGCAGATCCTTTGAGAAAACATTGATGAGGTTAACCCTCAAGGCTTTACAGTTAGATTCAGCCAGGAGCTTGGCTAAACATTGGCCTTTAATGAGCTTGGTGGGCTTTATTTCCAGATCAAACTCAAGGATCTTGGCAATCCATTTTCTCCTTTTCCTGTCTATGTCGGGTTGAATAAGAATGTCCTTCAGAGAAGCTGAAGGAATATATGAAATGACCATTGAGTGTAGAACATAGAATTTGAAAGCTTTGAGAGATTTCACCAAAGCATAGTCTTGCTTTTCCATGATGTAATATTTGATCTCAGCATCCCTCAGTGCTCTGTGAAAAAAGGAAATAGGCTACTCCAGCCCTTCATCATTTTTCTGTAGTAGAACAACAACCACTGTATCAAAAGAAGCAAAAGAAAAAATCAAAAAATCCTTGGCATAATCAGGACTGATAAGCACAGGTGCCTCAGTCAGTGCTTTTTTTATTTGGTCAAAGGATTCCCTGGGCTTAGCAATCCACTTTACTTTATTCGTCTTCTTGGGCATGACTGTGATATGCTTCACTAACTCAACAAAATTTGAAACAAACCTCCTTAGGAAATTTATCTTTCCCAGGAAAGACTGAACTTCTTTCCTAGTCCTAGGAAGTGAGAAGGTATTAATTGTCTCCACCCTGCTTGGATCAATCCTCACCCCTTCTGCAGATACTATGTGGCCCAACAACTTTCCCTCCTTCATGGAAAACAAAGATTTTTTGGGATTGAGGGAGAGACCAAACCTCCTGCATTTTAAGAAGACCTTCCTCAGATGGCATCAATGCTCTTTATCAGATCTGGAGAAATTAGTGATGTCATCCAGGTAGATGACTACAAATTTATCCTTTTCCCCAATGAAAGCTATGTCCATGGCTCGCTGAAACATTGCTCCTATGTTCATTAGTCCAAAAGGCATTTTGGCATACATGAATGTTCCCCCAAGGAATGGTGAAGACCGTTTTTTCTCTGTCCTCAGGTAGCACTAATATTTGATTGTAGCCACAAAATCCATCAATCATAGATATCCTGGATGCACCCATTACCCTCTGCAATATGTGTTCCATCTTTGGTAAGGGTTAATTGTCCTTCTTTGAGATTCGATTCAGATTTCTGAAATCAACACAGAGTCTGATTTCTCCACTTTTCTTCCGCACTGGGACCAAATTGGCCACCCATTCAGAATATCTCAAAGGGACAATGATTTGGGCATCCAACAACTTCTTTACTTCTCTCTCCATGATAGGCAGTAACATAGTATTAATCTTTCTTAGCTTCTGCCTGAATGTCCTGGCCTCCTCTTTTAGTGGGATCTTGTGCTCAATGACAGTTGTGTCATATGTCTTGAGGTCTTCATATGTCCAAGCGAACACATCAGAAAAATCCCTCAATAATTCAGCATATTCAGCCCTCTGCTCTCTTGTCAAGCTGCTTGACAATTTGACAAGCTTTGCTTCCTTCTCTGTGCCAATGTTTCACTCAGTTGCATCAGCATTATCATATGAGATTTTACCCTTTACTGCCACATCATTTTTGTCAAATAATATTTCCAAAGGAACCAATCCTTTGGGGATATGATTGCTAGGTAATTGGACAATATGATGATCAGTGATCTTATTCAGAAGAGCATCAACATGGGGGTTTGCTTCAGAAGCAAAGTCTTGATCAATATGTAGTGCTGAAAATTCTTCAACAGTCTCCAGGAACCTTTTGATTTCAAGATCATCCTCAAAAACCTTCCAATGCTTGACATTGTCAGGAATGGAGGGCATGTATTTTACTTCTACATCATACCTGAGCCTGGGTGGCAGGGGAATTTTGAAATTGCTTGCTGACATAGCCAAAGAATCAACCACTGTATTCTCCTCTCTGGGAATGAATGAAATGTTGAAATCCAGGAAAAAGTTGTCTATTAAATCCCACACTTCATTCCTATACGATCTGAGCCTCGGATGCTTGGCTTGGTAAAGATTTCTGACTTGTTTTACAACCAACTCAGCATCCCCAAAGACAGATATTTCTTTGATTCCCATGTCCTTTGCATCCCTCAAACCCAAAACAAGAGCCTCATACTCTATCATGCTATTTGTAGCTTCAAACTCTAATTTGTATGACAGAGATATAGTTTCCTGAATAGGGGAAACAAAAACTATCCCAGCACCAGCACCATCTCTAGAAGAATCTCCATCAAAGAACATTTTCCACAAAGCTATAGTCGGGGGATGTGCTTCATGAAAAGAAACTTGTTGCTTTATGATTTGAAGGGGAGGCTCAGGGGTGTTGGTGAGCTGCAACAAGCTGGATCCCAAAACAGTGTCAAGGGAAAATATGGGGTGATTGGCGGGATCTGCTTCATCGCTTACAATGTAGGCCAGTTGAGCCTCTCTATACAATATTCTTTGTTCCCCTCCAAAGACTAGAATGGTAGCATATGTTAGGTCCATCTGCAATGTTCCCCCAAGTCTTTTTATCCAAGATCTTGACAACAACATGCCAAAATTGGGGGGAACATCAGCTACCACAATGTCCATGACCACACTTTTCATGGGTAGTTGGAATAGAGTCACTACCAGATATTTGATGACACCAAGACATTGTACCCTCCTTGAATCAAAGGAGTACAAATCATGATAGGATTTTGTGACTTCCAGCCCGAGTTCTTCCATGAAAGTTTTGAGCATGAGGTTATGAGATGCTCCAGAATCCATCAGACAGTTATGCAGCACCTTATCATGAATGTTCAGGGATGTGTAGAGGGGAGGGGATCAATCATATATGTATTCTACCATAGGGCCTAGGATGACTACTGAATTTTCATCTTGGAGATTCAGTGAGTCTGTGGAATGGCAGGATGGCTCAGGCTACAAAATATTAGAGAGGGACCTTTTGAATTCTTCATGTTTGACTAGCTCTGAAATGGGCACAGGATTTCTGATTTTTTGAATTTCATGCTCAAAGTTAAAGGAGGAAGGAGGCTTAGGAATTTCCCTCACCTCTAGGACAGGGTCTTTGGTTATCAGCGAGAGATTATGAGTTTTCTTTTCTTGGGAAGTGTTTGTTGCAGGCTTAGCAGGCTTTTCTGTTATGGGAGGCTGATCAAGGATGATAGACTTCCCTTCTGTCTTCTTTGACCTGAGTTTATATTTGCTAGGACTATAGTCTTTGGATTTCTCCCCCCTACTCATCTCATTTATTTGATTGTTCATGAGGGATTCTTCATATGCATATTGAGTTAGGTGAGTGAAAGGAGAGGTGTCTTCAATATAATGAATTCCAGGGTCTAGCTCTTCTCCTTCCCTTTCCCCATCAAGAACAAGGTTGTTATAAAAAGGAGCCTAGATTTTTTGCTCATTTCTATCTATGTCTCTTTGTTCCCTTGGAATAATCTGGGGAACAATGTTGTTAGGTCTCCTAAAGTTTCCTCTGTTATCAATGTTTTGAGGATTTTTGTACGTCTTTTTTCCCTCCATTTTAATTTTTTCCATCTTTGTAGACAGAGTCTTTAACATTTTTGCCAATTCATCCACTTGAGGGTAAGTTGCAGAAGAACCATAGGTTGAGGCCTCAGATCTTTGTCTTCCCTTGTCTCTATCAGATTTACTCCTTAGCCTTTCAACTGCTAACACATTGTATTCTACTTCTAGGGGTGCATCTTGCATGTTATCCAAGGAAGTAGCTCTTCTTTCTCTGAGAAGGAGGCAAAATCGGGGTCAAAAGCACTAGCATAGGTTATTTTGGCAAAGTATTTTGAGGGATTTATTTCAGCAGGGATCTTATTGTATATCTTATTGAATCTCTTGGAGAAGTTAGAGACAGACTCTCCTTCCACTTTCTTCAAGGACCCAAACTCTGTCATGTAATACATAAAATCCTTTTTATCCCCCCACTATCTCAAGAAGGCATTATCTAGAGCCTCAATCCCAACAATAGATCCAGGGGTCAATCCCCTAAACCATTTCCTAACCTCACCATCAAGGCTCTGGACAAAGACTCTCATCCAGACATCTTCATTTTCAATATTCAAGTTGTCTGCATAACTATAGAAGGAAACAAGGTTCTCTTCAACAATTATGTCCTCTTCCCCAGTGAATTTAGGCATATATTTCAAGTAATCTCCAACAGAGAGAGGATTCAATGGTTGAGGTAGAACCAGAGGGGCATATCTGGTAGCTACTATGGAATCCATTCTATTTACAGGGGGATTAACACCTACCATAGGAGTATGAGGTGGAGGAGTACTAGGAGGAGAAGGGGTTCGAACAAGGGAGAGTGGAACTGGGCTTGCAGGAGGAAAAGGGAACAACAGAGGATCTAAAGAAAAGGCTACAAGGATTAAGGGAGCAGAGGTTGGTATGGCTACAACAACAGTAGTAGTAGGAGAAGGGATTGTAAAGCCTGCAGTAGGAAAATCTTCTGAATTTTTGGGTCTAGACCACGCTACAATGTCATAGGAGTGACAAATATCTCTCCTTCTAATATAAGACCAAGAGGAGAAAACTCAATAGGAACACTCCCAAAGTTTAACAAATGAGAAACTCCAACCAGAGGTCAAATAGGAAAATGAGAAGCAGATATTGGAGTTTCTAACAGAGACTAATGAGAACTATCAAAAATACCTGGTTCAGTAGCATAAGATCCTTCTCTGAGGGCCTTTCCCTTTCTGAYAATCTTATCTGGATCTGCTTCAGGTATTGTCAAGGGAAATTGAGGGKTAGACCTCGTATGCCTACCTTTGGAAGCCACAACTAAAGTAGMAGGTTCRCCATARTGGAGTCGTCACAATGTAGTTTCCAAGTGCACAGTAGCAATCTTATAGGACTTTGATACCTGATGCACCTTCAGAATCAGAAGCTCAATGTCATTCAATCCTGGGGAAAATTCAACCTCGTCCCCGACAATGGCGCYAGAAATGTTAGCACTAGAATTCACTCCTGGATTRTGGAAAGAGTAAGCCTGATACCCATCAGTTTTATATGTCATGAATGAATAAATTGGGTTGGTCGAATGGGCACAGACCCAGAAGAATATCGTTTTAACTAAAAAAAATAGGCTAGGCATGCATGAGCAAGGGAGGTCTTGATCCAACTTCAGTCAGGAAGTTGAGTTTTAAAAATGAGCAGAGGGAAGACTTGGTGAGAAAGATGAACAAGACTGTTATGGGCATTAGGCCTTCCAGCAGCTTGGAGAAGAAATAAAAGACACCGAGAATGTGCCTAAGTGACACAGTTACAACAGCATAATGATAGCTCGATTGGATCTTCCAATTCTGAGCATCGCAAAGCTAACGTAACAACTTGACTGGATCTTCCAATTCCAAGATATTCATTGTGATATGGAGAGGTATCACAGGAAACTGATTAAAAATGGTGCAAATATTATAGCAATCAACCATTCATCATCCTACAACATCACAACCCTCGACTGGATCCTCCAATTTCGAGTGTCTTAATACAGAGTTTACAGAGAGATGGAAAGAAGTTGACTTTCATTAAATAGGAAGTCTCATATGCTAATATATAACCAGGAAAACCAATGCTTCATCAAAACTTTACAATGTGGGAGCCTAGCTCAACCATCGACCCTTACGAAAATGGAAAAAATGCCTACATATACTCAGAACTGGCTCCAATTGTCTGAAAAGTGATCATGTCATGCATTCAAGGCTTTATGTTGATGAGCTTCTCTGTCAGGATGCGCATGCAGACGTTGGTCAAACTGCCCATGCATTCTTTTGTTGGACGCGATCTCTATTAGAGTGGGTTGACAGTCTGCCTCTACAAGTTGTTCTTTTATTACCTTATATTTAAGGAAGGAGACGATGTCTCACCCACCTTCCTTATTTGCATTAACTTCTACCTCGACAATAGAGAGGCCCAAGTCAAGTCTACTCCTGCAAGATGTGGTGGCTTTCCCTTGGTTGTTGTTGCTTTGTTGGACTACTACGAGGAGACCCGGTCGACAGATGTGGACGAAAATCTTGGTGGGGGCGACGGCACCAACATCGTGAAACTGAGACAAGGGGCACCCATGTGGAAAGGCGAGACAGATGGAGGGTGACATGGAAAGTGTGGGTGGTGGAAGGTGTTCGCATTGCACTAGGAAAGGTTATAGGTGGAGTGGAATGGGGCAACGATGCTTAGGTGGAGGTGAGCGGTAGAACACTGGGCATGAGGTGATAGTTGGGAGTGATAAGAAGACATGGCTTGAAGGTGAGTGGAGGACAGGTGTACCACGATGAGGTGAGGAGGGAGAGCAGGCGATGTGATGGGTGGAGGAGGGAAATGGAGTGGAGGACAGATGGCAGTGGAAGGTGGGGGAGGTAAACGAAGGAGGTAAGTGGTATAGCACAGGGGGGGTCCGACGTCACAAGGAGGCGACAAGATAGAATGGGGCCTGCATTCGCATTCAAAACCACCCATATCAAACCCCTCCCTTCCCCCCCCGGGTCATTAAAGGTAGAAAATCAAGGGGGCTCTGAAATGGAACCTGCGTCGTAAATCTAGGTGTTCAGATCTCGGTCGCCCAGATATACACGCTCTTTACTGCTCACATTGGACCCCTCGCCTTTGTTAAAGGTAGAATGTCGAGGGGGGTGGTGGTTTGGAATGGATTCTTAGCTACAGATATGAGTGCGTAGATCTTAGGCACTCATATCTGCTTGCTGCATAAAACAATGCGCCTGGTCACACAAAAACATAGGAGAAGTCGGTTTTTAGCCCGCTCCTGGTCATTCTTTAGCCATGATGTCCATTATGAAGGAAGAACACCCCCCTTACCAACATATGTGATAAAATTAGGCTCCATGGGGGATAGAGTCCTCCCTGCGAGGCTCTAAGAACCTTTCTGTAGCTTCAGTGCCTTCTTGTTGGGCTATGGAGTCATTTATTAAAACCGAAAGACAAACAGGAAGAAAATATTTACAAAACATGGGAGCCAAATGTGGCTCAACTGAAGAACTTCTTCAAGAAATGCCCATTCACAGGGCCACTAAAAACTTCCTTTCCCTCCAAATCCTACAACCTGGAGGTATTGTTTAAGAACACTTCGAAGATTTTGAAGGGCCCAATCTAGAGGGCTTCAAACTTGATGTGCTTCCCTTTGTCTTGTCTAGGTGCATCCCATTTAAGCACTAGATCTCCCAGCTGGAATTCTTCTTTTCTCGCCTTTTTGTTAAAGGCTTGTTTGATCCTTTGTTTATGGTCATGATCTTTGTCCATCACCTACTCCCTGGTCTGTTGTATTTCCACCAATTGATGAATTCTTCTGATCATATCATCAGGCTCTCCTTGATAATCCTGCAAGAATTTTGCTACAGGTAGGGCCAAATGAGAGGGAAAGATTGCTCCTATCCCATATACAAGTTGGAAAGGGGATATACCTAGCGACCTCTTTGGTGTTACTCGGTCAGACCACAGAGCGAATTTTAGCTTTGAATCCCAGACCTTCTTATTGTCTTCTAACAGTCTTTTAATAATCTTGATCAAACTTTTCTTAGAGGATTATGCCAGTCCATTGCCTTGAGGATAATAGGGGGTGGAGTGGATTAATGAGATCTCAAACTACTCACAGAACCTGATCAATGGCTCAGACTTGAAGGATGAAGCATTGTCAGTGATGATTATGTTCAAACAACCAAACCTTGCCATAATATATTCAAGAAAACCAATGATCACTTTGTGTGAAACACTCCTGGTGGGGATAGCTTCTAACCACTTGGTGAAATAATCTGTTGCAGTTAATATCCACCTATGTTGACCACTTGAAGGGGGATGAATCTCCCCAATAAATTCCAGCCCCCATTGTTGAAAGGGTCCTAAAGCTACTACAAGATTTAGTGGTAGAGATTTGAGCTGCTACTTACCTGAGAATTTTTTACATTTGGTGCAGGCTCTGATCTTTCTACAAATATCAGTGAATAAAGTGGGCCAGTAGTACCTAGCCCTGAGAATTTTGTAGGCTATGGTTTTCCAGTAATGGTATCCCCCACATAGGTTGTCATGAAACTCAAACATAATATTTTGGGCCTCCTATGGGTCTAGACATCTCAAAAGCACTCTTAGAGGGTCATTCCAATATAAGATCTGGTCAATAAGACAATATCTGATTGCTTTGAGATTTAAATCTCTTGCCTTTCTCTTCCCCATTCCATCACGAGTCTTTAATTTTTGCAGAAAATATAATATGTCTCCATACCAGGTGCATTCTGCTAATGGTAAGTTGTCTTGAGAACTTTGTTTAGATAGCTCAGCCTGTGGATCCTTTGAGCAAACGTTGATGAGGTTAAGCCCCAAGACTTTACAGCTAGATTCATCTAGGAGATTGGATAAACCTTGGCATTTAATGAGCTTGGTGGGATTATTTTCCAGATCAAACTCAAGGATATTGGCAATCCATTTTCTCCTTTTCCCATCTATGTCGGGTTGACTAAGAATTTCCTTCACATAAGCTGAAGGAACATATGCAATGACCTTTGAGTGTAGAACATGTTAGCGATCAAAAATGCACTGGCATTTTTGAAAGAATGATGCCTAATATTGTAGGGAATATTTGACTAGATTCCCAGGCTCCAAATTTAGATTTGAAAACACCATTGGAAAGATTAGGATTTGTAGATGTCGATCGCCTATTCAAGCATGCAAAACGGACTCTCCATGATAGAGAAATTTGATTTTTAAAAACATATACGCTTTCACCAGCTAACCCGTCTTGAATTTTGCTAGTTAGCTGGTGAAAGCTCCGCCTTTCACTAGCTAAGGAGAGGATTTTCGGGTAAGTTAGCTGGTGAAAGCCTGTCACGGCTAGAATAACTGAATTTTTTCCCAGATCGGGATTTTTTGAGTTTGAATGGTTTGAAACCACTTCAAATGGATAGGTGTTGAATTATCAAGTCTAATTCAAAGGCTAGTTTTGAGGGATAAGGTCAAAAATAGGTTTTTCAACTACATTTGGTATCTTTTTCAAAGGCAGAATATCAAGGTTTTTGCACACTTCACCAAATTCGAATTTTATCTTTGGAGGACCAAATCAAACAACCTTGGGAGGCTAAAACTGCACTTCATCAACAATCTACTACTCTTAGATATAGATTGACCTCATCTTGAGGATCTCTTCCTAGTTTATTGTAAATATAGTTTACTTTATATTTTTAGAATATCAGATCCATTGTTTTAGGATCTGAGAACTGTGATGTAAATCTATAAAGCGACAAACTTAAGACAGACACAGGGTTCAATTCTGGATACATTTTTGGCTATGTACTTTGACACTATCTTGCTATATGAATCACAGTTTTCTTTGGTCATTATATATCATTATGTCCACATTTTCCACTACTCTATATTTAATTCTATTCAGTTCAGTTGTTCAGAACTATCATCTTCTGATATAGCTCATGGATATGAATTAGATCTTCTTTATATTCTTGTATAACCCTACAGATCTGTATTTGGTTATCTTGAATGTTTTTCTTCATACCTTGATTATTTACTGTAACTGATATCTAGTTTCTCGAAGCACTGGTTTATTTAGAGGCATGACATCTTGTCTTTTTGCTAAGCTTTCTCAGTTATCCCATTGTTCAAAACACTTGATTATTAGTGATTTCTTAAGTTACCAAGCATCCTTAGCCTACAACCCTAAGGAGTTTCTTGGAGTGATAACAAATTGGTGTCGTTGCTGGGGAGACGAAGTTTAAGTTCTGCTTTCCTGGGATACGACATAGATCTGATCTTTGATGATAGAAAAAGGTTGGACACTAAATTGGTTGTAATCATCTATTTGGCGACTCCATGAAGGATGAATTCAGTGGCGACCCCACTGTTCTAAAATCCGTTGGTGACCCCACTGGTATGAAATGAACAATATCTTATCTAAGAGGTATGCATTCTGTGATTTTTCAAAAATTGTTGGTTTCCCTAATCCAGTGCCTAGAAGAGATGAATGGGAACGCAGCCTTCCCAGATTTCAAGGAGAAGAATGGGAAGTGTCAGCTGAACACTTGTTGGATTTTCATGATTTTATTCATCAACTTGAAATTGTACATGAGGATGTTCAGATCCGGCTCTTCTTTTTCTCATTAGAGGAAATTGCTCGTGAATGGTGTCGGTCTCTTCCTAATGCAAGTGTTATTTCTTTGACAGATTTCCATTCATCCTTCAATTTCTTTTGTAAAGAACTTTTTCTAGATGATCTTCTCTATCCTGAATGTTGTCATGAATTTCATTTATTGACTAAAGATTCATATGTTCATGAAGAGTACGTTGCTATAGAGAATACTCTTCAATATCCAGAAATTGTTGATCCACATTATGATAGCCATGAGGACGCCCTTAACATTATATCAGATTCATCTATTAAAGATGACTGTCATGATGATCAGATTGTTTCTTTCGAAATCTTTAAAGATGATGATCAGATTATTCCTTATGAAAACTTTCAAGATGTTGAGCAGATTGATAAATCAACAAGTAATAGTTTCAGATCTGCAATAAATGATGAAGGTAGCCTACAGTTTCAAGATTGGCAGAGACTGGAAATTTGCAGCAGACATGAAGAGGGTGAAGAAGAGTAGAAAGAATTAGATCAATAGTTTGTGATGCATGTTTCTCTGCTAGATGTTGAGCAATCAGCTTTATATGGATTTCAAGATCCCATTACCACTTATATGGAGATGATTTGCAATGAGAAAATTTTAGTTGTTGCCATATTTAAGGTCGGGTGTTTGGATTGTAAGTATGATTTTAAATATTATGTTTCACATGTTATAGTCTGGATGTCTATGACTTTGCATAAAATTGGAATTCAATTACTTTCTTGGCTGCATTGGAAATTTAGTTTTACTTGATCAGTTTGCTTTAACTGATTAGAAGTAGGAGTAGGCAAGAAAATAAGCTCGCCATACGAGCAGTCAGATATTATTCAGTTGTTGATTTCATGAATAAAAAAGACAGGCTACAGGCAGATTATAGGCATGCTGCAGGTTTTTCATCAAAAGCTCCCGTTGATCGTTTTCTCCTTAGATTGTCTTCTAACCTGCACTTCAAAACATTGTTAGTATTGCCTAAGCGCACCAAGAAATATGCCAAACCCCAAGCCCAAATGTCAAGCACATTCAACACATAAACCATACAAAACCCAACTCCAATACCAAGCCCATTAGGTGTGGTTTTACATATCTCATATGGCGAGCTTTGACATATATGAAGGCCATGTATTTTTCTATTACCATTGCATGTAGGATTATGATTTTCAGTAAATACAAAAATAAAAGGCAGACAACTTATAGATGCCCGATTTTGCAGGCAGAGAATGTGTACGCAACAGATTTGGTCAAGTATAGATGCGTTCTGGATATTCTGACAGGTAAAAAGACAACAGGTTGCATAAAAGTGAGTCAGGAATTAAGCCATGAGTTTAGCTTCCAGTCAAGATTGAAATTCATTGTTCTGAGTAATAAAATGAAATGCCAAACTCCTCTAGGTTCAAATCATTTCAATGTTTCATCTCCATCTTGGAAAAATGATTCAGGGTTTAGTTGGTTATTTATGATTTTATTCACCTACTGTGATTAATTGGTTGTGGCGTTGCAAAGCCCTAAAACAGAATGAGGTCGTGATTGCGTTAAAAGGGCTTCTTCAATCAGAAAGCGAACAAATATGTAGCATGTCAGCAGAGGTTGCCGTAAAGTTAACAAGTCTTCTTGGTGGGTCACTGCTAAAATACAAATGATATATTGTTACAAATCAACTACTACAATCATCAAGGTCGTGCATGCCCGGGGCAAGTATTCTGTTGAGATAACCATCGACCAGGGCTCGACTCCCACTTGCGTCATTTACTTCCAGAACCAAAACCTTAGACAAGTCATTCTCATAACTCAGTGGCAGCAGACAGTAAGGAGGAATGTAAATGGGAAAGGCTCAACTATTGTTTGGCAATGATGTGAATCGGAGAGAACTGTTGACATAGATAGGATGGCTTGAATCCAGATGCCCGATTTTGCAGGCAGAAGATGTGCGCGCGGCGGATTTGATGAAGTATAGATCCGTTCTGATAGTTTGACAGATGATAGATCCATTCTGATAGTTTGATAGATCCGTTCTGATAGTTACAAGTCCGCATACAAACACCGAGTCCAGATGCCCGATTTTGCAGGAAAAAGATGTGCACGCAGCGGATTTGATGAAGTACAGTTGCATTCTGGATAGTTTGACAGTCATAGATAAAATTGAAAGGGAATTGATATACAAAGTTCTTGCTGAAGCTTGTGGCCCTAGTCCTATGAGTTGGATCATTACACTTCTTGTTGTTATCTCTATTCTAATTCCTTACTCCACATATACATTTTTCAAAGGAAGGTTTTTCCCTTTGTATCACAGCCTTATTTCAATGACCAAGGCATGAAGGTGATTATGAAGACCCGGTGCTAAATAAGATTCTAGTGCATAGGATTCATGTCTATTTTATAGCAAGAGTTGAAGCTAGCATCGAKCACTTTAAGAACTTATTTGCAGAACAACCCAGATAATGAGAAAGCTTTCTCAAAGTGGGTGACTTTTAACAGGAGTTTGTTTGAAATAAAAGCACAAGAATTTGAGTTAATGTTTGATCATTTGCGATAATGAGAAAGCTTTCTCAAAGTGGGTGACTTTTAATAGGAGTTTGTTTGAAATAAAAGCACAAGAATTTGAGTTAATGTTTAATCATTTGCAAACAGAGACAAAAATCATGGGAGCCAAAGCTTCATCAGTCCTCAGAGTGTGTTTGGAGGAAKATGTTGGTGCCTTAAAAGAACAAAGTGAAAGTCATTTATCTCAAATTGAGTCTCAAAAGATTGACATCCACAAGCTTCAGGACCATTTGTGGAGACAATTCTAGGGAGTTGTAGGTCAGCTGCAAGTAACAGAGGCAGGAATGTGTAATGAAGTAGAAACTCAAGTTCATGAATCGGATATTTCTACAGCATGTCAATTTGTAAATGAGAAAAACTAGTACCTTTAAAAGCAATGAAGCAGAGGGTTTTAGATCAACGGGTCTATCATCAGTTGTTGAAGGTTTGCCAACACCAGCAGTCTTGGGTGCAGTAATTCGATCTACACAACAGTTATTGACTCAGCAGGCTAGAGCTTTACTTGACCAACTTACCACATAGACGGAAGGTGAGGCAAGAGTAACTGAGGCATGGCACTTGATGATGTTGAGTAGGAAATGGCCTGTGTCACTACACCCACCATAATAATTCTAGTCAGATTGATAGTAAATTTCCTAGTGATTTTGACAATCTCACATTGGATAGTCTTTATGAAGATGCAATGGTTAGGAAAACTACATACAGTGGACAAGGAGGCTATGAAAATAATTAAGCAAAAGAGGATGTTCAATCTCGATCAGTTTTCTTTTGCCACGGAGGATAGCAAGGATGCTCAAAATACGATGACAGTCATGAAATCTACCAACAACAAACTTTGGAAAATAGCCAGATGATAAATTGTAAAGGTTGAATGACTCCATGCCCAATACTAAAGGCATAGGGTCTGCCAAGTTCTTGGAGACCTCATAGGGAGGTCTCCATCCCAGTTGGAGCCAGATGTTAGCGATAAAAAATGCACTAGCATTTTTGAAAGAATGATGCCTAATATTGTAGGGAATATTTGACTAGCTTCCCGGGCTCCAAATGAAGATTTGAAAGCACCATGGGAAATATTAGGATTTGTAAATGTCGATCGACTATTCAAGCATGCAAAACGGACTCTCCATGACTGAGAAATTTGATTTTTAAAAAAATCTACACTTTCACCAGCTAACTTGTCTTGAATTTTGCTAGTTAGCTGGTAAAAGCTCTGCCTTTCACCAGCTAAGGAGCGGATTTTCGGGTAAATTAGCTGGTGAAATCTTTGCCTTTCACCAGCTAAGGAGCGGATTTTCGGGTAAATTAGCTGGTGAAAGCCTATCACGGCCAGAATAACCAAATTTTTGCCCAGATCGGGATTTTTTGAGTTTGAATGGTTTGAAACCACTTCAAATGGACAGGTGTTGAATTATCAAGTCTAATTCAAAGGCTGGTTTTGAGGGATAAGGTCAAAAAGAGGTTTTTCAACTACATTTGGCATCTTTTTCAAAGGCAAAATATCAGGGTTTTTGCACACTTCACCAAATTCGAATTTTATCTTTGGAGGACCAAATCAAATAGCCTTGGGAGGCTAAAACTGCACTTCATCAGCAATCTACTACTCTTAGATATGGATTGACCTCATCTTGAGGATCTCTTCCTAGTTTATTGTAAATATAGTTTACTTTCTATTTTTAGAATATCAGATCCATTGTTTTAGGATCTGAGAACTGTGATGTAAAGCTATAAAGCTACAGACTTAAGACAGACACAGGGTTCAATTCTAGATACATTTTTGGCTATGTACTTTGACACTATCTTGCTATATGAATCACAGTTTTCTTTGGACATTATATATCAGTCTGTCCACATTTTCCACTACTCTATATTTAATTCTATTCAGTTCAGTTGTTCATAACTGTCATCTTTTGATATAGCTCATGGATATGAATTAGATCTTCTTTATATTCTTGCATAACCCTACAGATCTGTACTTGGTTATCTTGAATGTTTTTCTTCATACCTTGATTATTTACTGTAACTGATATCTAGTTTCTCGAAGCACTGGTTTATTTAGAGGCATGACATGTTGTCTTTTTGCTAAGATTTCTCAGTTATCCCATTGTTCAAAACACTTGATTATTAGTGATTTCTTAAGTTACCAAGCATCCTTAGCCTACAACCCTAAGGAGTTTCTTGGAGTGATAACAGAACATAGACTCTGAAATCTTTGAGATTTTTCACCAAAGCATAGGCTTGCTTTTCCATAATGTCATATTTGATCTCAGCATCCCTAAGTGCTCTACTAAAAAAGGAAATAGGTTGCTCCATCCCTTCCTCATTTTTCTATAGTAGAACAGCAGCCACTTTATCAAAATAAGCAAAAGAAAAAATCAGAAAATCCTTGGAATAATCAGGAATGATAAGCACAGGTGCTTCAGTCAGTGCTTTTTTTATTTGGTTTAAGTATTCCCTGGGCTTAGCAGTTCACTTTAATTCATTCCTCTTCCTGATCATGACTGTGATATGCTTCACTAACTCAGCAAAATTTGAAACAAACCTCCTTAGGAAATTTATCTTTCCTAGGAAAGACTGAACTTCTTTCCTAGTCCTGGGAAGTGACATGGTTTTAATTGCCTCCACCCTACTGGGATCAATCCTCACCCCATATGTAGATACTATGTGTCCCAACAACTTCCCCTCCTTCATGGAAAACAAAGATTTTGTGGGATTGAGGGAGAGACCAAACCTCCTGCATTTTAAGAAGACCTTCCTCAGATGGAAGAAATGCTCTTTATCAGATCTAGAGAAAACAATGATTTCATCTAGGTAGATGACTAAAAATTTATCATTTTCCCCAATGAAATCTATGTCCATGGCTCGTTGAAACATTTCTCCTACGTTCATCAGTCCAAAAGGAACTTTGGCATACATGAATGTGCCCCAAGGAGCGGTGAAGGTTGTTTTTTCTTTGTCCTCGGGTAGGACTTATATCTGATTGTAGCTGAAAAAACCATCAATCATAGATATCCTAGATGCACCCGTTACCCTCTACAATATGTTTTCCATATTTGGTAAGGGGTAATTGTCCTTCTTTGAGCTTCTATTTGGATTTCTGAAATCAACACAGAGTCTGATTTCTCCACTTTTCTTCCTCACTGGGACCAAATTGGCCACCCATTCAGAATATCTCAAAGGGACAATGATTTGGGCATCCAACAACTTCTTTACTTCTCTCCCCATGACATGCAATATCATAGGATTAATCTTTCTTAGCTTCTTCCTGAATGGCTTGGCCTCCTCTTTCAATGGGATCTTGTGCTCAATGACAGCTATGTCATATGTCTTGAGGTCTTCATATGTCCAAGTGAACACATCAGAAAACTCCGTCAATAATTCAGCATATCCAACCCTCTGCTCTCTTGTCAAGCTGCTTGACAATTTGACAATCTTTGGTTCCTTCTCTGTGCCAATGTTGCACTCAGTTGCATCAGCATTATCATCTGATATTTTACCCTTTACTGCCACATCATTGTTGCCAAATAATATTTCCAAAGGAACTAGTCCTTTGGGGATATGATTGCCAGGTAATTGGACAATATGATGATCAATGATCTTATTCATAAGAGCATCAACATGAGGGTCTTCTTCAGAAGCAGAATCTTGATCAATATGTAGTGCATAAAATTCTTCAACAGTCTCCAGGAACGTTTTGATTTCAAGATCATCCTTAAAAACCTTCCAATGCTTGACATTGTCAGGAATGGAGGGCCTGTATTTTACTTCTACATCATACCTGAGCTTGGGTGGCAGGGGAATTTTGAAATTGCTTCCTAACATAGCCAAAGAACCAGCCACTGTATTCTCCTCTCTAGGAATGAATGAAATGTTGAAAGCTAGGAAAAAGTTGTCTATTAAATCCCACACTTCATTCCTATAAGATCTTAGCCTCATATGCTTGGTTTGGTAAAGATTTCTGACTTGTTTTACAACCAACTCGGCATCCCCAAAGACGAATATTTCTTTGATTCCCATATCCTTTGCAGCCCTCAAACCCAAAACAAGAGCCTCATACTCTGTCACATTATTTGTAGCTTCAAAATCTAATTTGTATGACAGAGATATAGTTTCCTGAATAGGGGAAACAAAAACTATCCCAGAACCAACACCATCTCTAGAAGAAGCTCCATCAAAGAAAAAATTTCACACAGCTATAGTTGGAGGATGTGCTTCATGAAAATAAAATGGCTGCTTTCATATTTTAAGGGGAGGCTCAGGGGTGTTGGTGAGTTGCAACAAGATGGATCCCAAATCAATGTCAAGGGAAAAGATGGGGTGATTGGTGGGATCTTCTTCATCGCTTAAAATGTAGGCCAGTTGAGCCTCTATGTACAATCTTCTATGTTCCCCTCAAAAGACTGGAATGGTAGCATATGTTAGGCCCATCTATAAGGTTCCCCCAAGTCTTTGTATCCAAGATCTTGACAACAGCATGCCAAACTTGGGGGGAACATCAGCTACCATAATGTCCATGACCACACTTTTCATGGATAGCTGGAACAGAGTCACTACCATATCTTTGATGACCCCAAGACATTGTACCCTCCTTGAATCAAAGGGGTACAAATCATGATAGTCTTTTGTGACTTCCAGCCCAAGTTCTTCCATGACAGTTTTGGGCATGAGGTTATGAGATGCTCCAGAATCCATCAAACAGTTATGCATCACCTTATCATGAATGTTCATGGACATGTAGAAGGGAGGGGATGAATCATCTCTATCTTCTACCATAGGGCCTAGGATGATTTCTATCTTTTAATCTTGGAGATTCACTGAGTCTGTGGAATGGCAGGATGGCTCAGGCTGCAAAATCTTAGAGAGGGACCTTTTGAAATCTTCATGTTTGACTAGCTCTGAAATGGGCATAGGAATTTTGATTTTTTGAATTTCATGCTCAAAGTTAAAGGAGGAAGGAGGCTTAGGAATTTCCCTCACCTCTATGACAGGGTCTTTGGCTATCGGCGAGAGATTTTGAGTTTTATTTTCTTTGACAGTGTTTGTTGTAGGCTTATCAAGCTTTTCTATTATGGGAGGTTGATCAGGGATGTCAGACTTCCCTTCTTTCTTCTTTGACCCGAGGTTATATTTGCTAGGACTGTCGTGTTTGGATTTCTCCCCCCTACTCAACTCATTTATTTGATTGTTCATGAGGGATTCTTCATATGCAGATTGAGTTAGGTGAGGGAAAGGAGAGGTGTCTTCAATACAATGAATTTTAGGGTCTAGCTCTTCTTTTTCCCTTTCCTCATCAACAACAAGGTTGTTCTGAAAAGGAGCCTGTATTTTCTGCTCATTTCTATCCTCTTCTCTTTGCTCCCTTGGCATAATCTGGGGAACAATGTTGTTAGGCCTCCTGAAGTTGCCTCTGTTATCAATGTTTTTAGGATTTTTGTACGTCTATTTTCCCTCCATTTTCATTTTTTCCATCTCTGCAAACAGATTCTTTACCATTTTTTCCAATTCATCCACTCGAGGGTAAGCTACAGAAGAACCAGAGGTTGAGGCCTCAGATCTTTGTCTTCCCTTGTCTCTGTCAGATTTACTCCATAGCCTTTCAACTGCTAACAGATTGGATTCTACTTCTAGGGGTGCATCTTGCATGTTAGCCAAGGAAGTAGCTCTTCTTTCTCTGAGCAGGAGGCAGAAATCGGGGTGTCGAGCTGCAGATATACCATGTAAATCAACATTTAATTGTCAACCCGGGAAGGTAGACTTAGAGGAACCAGCACAGGAAATGCAGGGCTGAAGAGGGGGTTTAAAGAATGTCAAACTAGTCCCTGAACTGCTAAAAGAAACTCACTGGAAAGAGCTA
>ML821234.1:87579-102157 GCA_009831015.1 Picea engelmannii
TATATCAAAAATCATACCATTATCCATCAAAAAATCTTGGGTCCATTACCCAAACCTGGGTTCTCCAACTTCTCATGGCCATAACTCTCTAACCGTGAGGATTTATGTGATGTTCCACATACCACTGGAAATGGAATGAAAAGAACTATCCATCTAGGATAGTTTCACTAAAAAATTCACTGACATTCATCTCATTATTCCACAAATAAGCATGGGTTCTCTAACCATACTTCTAGGATAACTCAATTTTCAAAGCGTCTTCCCGTGAGGGCTTTCACCATATAGGGACCACTTTGGAGTTCATCCATTTGTACTTATTATAAACCATGATAAGACAATAATGATTCATCTTTACATCAAATAGACTTGGGTCCATTACCCAAACCTTTGTGCTACCAGAATTTCTTCAAGGGTTGACACCAATGACAACCAACCTTAATCAACAATGTCTCCTTTGGGGTCTCTGGGGATGTCAATCGAAATTAGAAATGAATCACAATCCTTACCAAATGTCTCAATTCTTTGACCACTAACAACTTGATTAATGAAAAATGGGATAATTTGTTCCCCGGTTGCTCAACCGTGGCATGGATGTTGGCTTCCATCTTTTCCAAGCTTCAATGCAAGAAGAAAGGTAGATTCAAAGGATTTTTCCCTTTGAAGTGCTTCAACAACCAGATGTGATATGGGTACACCCTATCAAACCTTCCTTCACGAGTGAAATATCTTCTTATTACTTTTAGAAGCTTCTGGAAAGGATCTCGGAGGTACTGGCTTGGAACATCGGCTCCAATTTTCCCATTGAGACAGTTGGGCTTGAAAAAGTATTTATAGCACAAAATGTCTAAATGCATGCCTTTAAACCATTTTTCTCCATGCGGAGCGATCTCTGTCGTAGCCGACAAAGTTTCCTCTTTCACCTGAAAGGTGATTCCCGCAATGGTCTCACTAACCCCAGTAAAATTGAGGGTGAACTACTCAGGCAACTTTGCATTATACCCTTTGATATTTTCATAGAAGCACATACACACAGATTGTTAAAAATATGCCATGATTTCCATATCTTCATTTATTAATTCCTGGTGTTGAGGTTCATAACTCATGACCCTGCCACTTCTTGCCTTCTTTCTTATTCTTTGGGACGCTTCCATGATGCTAGTATATATTTATCTCACGCATGTGGTGACGAACTATAACACCCTCTCTACACGGAAAATAAGAATGACAGACTTCGCAGAGACTGTCAGAAAGAAAGTAATAGAATCTTCGCATGAAAAACAAAATCATCCACATGATTTCATGGCACAACAGTAAGGCGCGATGGAAACTTTTGTCGCAGTGGGGAAACTCGACGCAATGGTAAACAACAAAGGGAGGCTTGTCGTGGTAGGGAATCACGATGTAAAATTCCATCATAGTAGCAGAGTACTAGGAGACTTGTCGTGATTCAAGGAATTTAGGTGCAGTGAGAAATTCAGCATGATAGGAGGAAATTCCAAAGAAGAAAGGATGATTGTGAAAAGAAATAACATCCAACACGCTAGTCTGCAGTGAACTCCAATAGGCTTTAAACAATGACTAAAAAATGAGGAAGGAAACATGGTGACTTGAATCAATAGACTTACAATACGACCAATGGAAATCATCTTTCACATAGCAAAGGGATCCCAAGCTCGCATAAAAAACCATGGACGATGCAAAAATTTGGAAAGTAAAGGAGAGGCATGCAGGGTGACCAGTATTTATACTTGAACTGATAAGGAATGGAATCATGGAAGAGGACGATAAATCCATGGCGACGAGAAGTTTGAAAGCAGGTTGAATATTTGCGTAGCAAACTTGTGTGATGGGTACACTTTGAAGTGTGAGAATTACAAATGATAAGAGTGGTAGAGTACAAGTGATAAGAGCGACAGAGTACGAATGATAGGAGCGTCGTGATTTTTCACCTATATGACTTCATAATTAGGTGATGATGTTCGTTATATCTTCTGACGTGACCTTTATCCCAACAACTTGCCTCAATCTATGGCACGTAAATTCCCCTTTTTTGATAGGACTTGATATTTATGGAAAGGGACCTTTACAAATCACACATGACTAATCATTACACCCTTTCTTGACTCCAAGGGCCAAACCCGTAACTTGTTGATTTCGACCCATTCATTATTCAGTCACTGACCTCACATGCTTTGATGCATGAACTACGACTCGTCTAGGACTAACTCTAATCCGCAAAAATTACGGTGCTAACACGTCACACCAAAGTTGTGGAAAATTAAAATCCCATGTAGTACATCTTGGGACAAAGACTAATCAGTGGCAATTTTTCCCACTAGGTAGTTATCCTCCAGGAGTTTGACCTTGAATTTTCCACTCCTAAAAGCAAGAATGTTTTTTTCCTCTCTAATTTAATCACTGACCCACCTACTAGTGTGGTTGAGCTATGATCAAAGTGGAAATCGGTGGCCACCCACCTCTACCACTGGCTCAAAACGTTGTATATATTGGCAGTTTTTTATCTACAATTTTTCAAGTCCTAAACTTATAGGGCCATTTTGAGGCCGTAAATGATGTTTTTTGACCATTTGGGAGCCAGGAGCGGCCATGGCCTACCCTAGCCTTGCCAACAATTTTACTTCTCATTTAGATATTTCTAACAAGATATTGTGCATCCCAAATGGAGATTGTACAAAATAGTTTCATCCTAGAGAATTTAGTGTATCAACTAACCACCTTGAGGCCTGCAAACCTTTTGGTGCTTCACCTCCTAGAGTTAGGGTTTTGGACTGTTAGGGCTCTTTCTTTATGTTAAAATGCCATTCTTTCAACCTCTTTTAATATATTTTTGTGAAGGTGCATAGACAACATCTCTCTCTCTCTCTCTCTCTCTCTCTCTCTCTCTCTCTCTCTCTCTCTCTCTCCAGAGATAAACTACCACCATTCTATCTAGTTTGTATTCTAAAGTATTCTTCTATTTTATTCGCTAATAGAAGTTGGGTTTCACTGTATTAATTTGCATTCTGTTATATTTATCTATGTGTTTCATTTCATTCTCTATACAATATAGATCAAGCCATATGTAAATATTTTTTTCTCGAATGAGAATCTCTTTCTTTTATCATTGGATGACCCATGCTTTGGTGATATCCTAGTCTATCTTCACATGTAGAATTTTGTTCCTCATTTCTCTCACGATGACCAATAGTGCATTATCCACTAGGTTCTTTGTTATGTCCTTCTTGTGACGTTCTATATTGATGAGGCGTTGAAACCATTTTGAGTTTATTCATATGACATGAAGAGACATAGTGGGTTATTAATTATTTCCACAACAACTCTTGTATGGACTGGCCATTGCACAAAAAAAACCAATGCATGGGCTATTTTTTTCCCTTCCTTTTTCCTCACAGTTGAAGAATGGGAAAAACAATTAAACGGAATGAAACCAACTGCCCTTGGGTGAGGCAACACTTGTAGGTAGCCAAAGCAACACAACTCATCTCTTCATTAATAAATTAGAATTGCATGAATATATAGGGTCACATTCGGTTTAGAGAGTTGAAACAAACCTCTAGAAAATAGGATCTGAATCCTAAATAAGCATGCAATCAAAACCTGCATAACTAAGAGAATCTCCATTATCTCTAATTCTCTCCCTTAATGGAGAAAGGGTTGACTTTCACACCTAGCATCTCTCTAAACACTTCAAATTTAATTTTCCCAAGAGGCTTTGTAAAAATATCAACAACATTTTCACTAGTACTACAATAAATTAAAGAAATATCATTAGACTGCATCTGTTGGCACAGCAGTAGACCCAGGGTTCAATGCTTCAATAGCACAACAAAAAAACCCTAACTACCGGCCCTTTCGGCAACACCTGTGAAGCAGATGAAGTCTCACCTGAGGTAGAGGCAGGGGGGTTGTAGGACTCAGGTGTCTACAACCAAGCTAGGACATAGATCTGTGATTACAACACTTAACAAAGCACTTAGCCAACAATATGCATTAGATTATGATTCTCATTCACATCACAGATTAACCCTTATCACAGATCAGCGCAGTAACAATTAAGATCAAACACTTCCACTCACTTAGCACATAGCATTATCTTAGATCTAGAATTCATTCACACAATTAATCACTAATCTATAACATTAGGTGCATTCATTATACATAACAACAACAACACTAAGAAAATAACCACATAAACAACATTGCACAAAGCACATCAAGACACGGGATATACGTGGTTCACCCCAGTGTGGGACTACGTCCACCAACTTCATCTTATTCTTTATTAGTATTTCAAGCTTCTTATAGTCATCCACTCCTGTGCACAAATCCATAGAGACAAACTCCGTAGAGGATAGGAGATCTGCGAGCTACGCACTAGATCCTCCTTCCCAAAACTATGTCAAGGAACAAAGCCAACTATTCAGTAGCACAAAGCCTTACATACAATGTATGTGCACAAAGAAACTTAAAAAACACCACCCCCCCCTCTTAGTGTAGTCAGTATGTTGGACACACTGACTACACTAAGAAGGGGGGGGGGGTGAACAATTTAGGGCTCTTTTTCCCAAAACTTCCCCTTCACAAAATTCTTAGTTAGCAATCATCATTTACTCATTACTTATTACTGTCATTCATAACCAGTCAAATGTAAATATACATCAGCAACACATAAAATCAACATATATCATCAACAAGCCATCATCACAAGGAGCACAATGAACACAAGATGTATGTACAATTTTCTTTTATTATGGTTTACAATCCTTTGGTTTTTCAGCAACAACTGAATAGAGTACAACTCTACAAGAGCACCAACTCTATAATGCAAGACTCATCTTACACCCTCAGCACCAACTGAGATGAGGTAACAATCCTCAACATATATCAATTTTTCACAGGTATGCGACCTGTCGGTAGTGAATCACGTGTATTTACATGCCCTACCAGTAGTACAGCCCACGTATGTACGTGGCTAGTCTATACTATAGCCTGTGTATACTTCTAAGCACCTAGGGTTTTTCTTTACTTCACACACTTAGATCCTCTAAAACCTACAATCACACTCTCTTCTGTATTTCACTATCCAAACTGACCCACAACCATTCATAACACATCCAAGCTCTCCAACTACTCACTCATGCTCCTCAACCATACAATATAAATTCTACTCAATCATGTATAAGAAATCAGCATACTATAATAAACATATCTATACTAAATCATGAGAGTGTTTCCCACTCTATCATCCAACACAAACCAAATCACAACATCCATATCAAGAATTTCTTAACCATTCACCATACCATAAGCAAGAGTATCCATCAAGACAACTATGTGACCATACCTATTGAACCAATGGATAGATCCGATGTATTTGAGCACTCTAGACCTTCCTGGGAGCTTGATCTCAAAATCTAGAACCTTTGCATCTTCATCTCTTCAAGTTTACATGGTGTTACCAAAATGTACACACCCTAATACACTACCAACCCGTGTACGTATGCACCCTAATACACTGACAGCCCGCGTATAACTCAGTATGTATGCACCTTAATACACTGTCAGCCCACATACACCTCATAAACTAGGGTTTATGAACTTCCAAAACTTTCATCGTCAAGACCTCAGACTTAAGGAAACTTTGATGTGTCCATGAGATATTCCATACTCTCTCTCTCTCAGAATAGATCGTCAATACATGCTCAAGATATACACAAGAGATGCACTCAAGATGCTCACCAAAGATACACAAGAGATGCCTTTACACAAGAGACCCTTTCATCTTATTTATACTTGTTGGCCCTTGACCAAGTTTTGGGAGTTTCTCGGTCATATTGACCTATTTTGGGACTTCAACAACCTATCAAAGGAGGATCACAAGACGGAGTGGAGATCACGGGATCTCGGCCCACTTTTGGGTCCCTTTCGGGTTTTTGGGAATATGTAATGGGATTGGGATGTCGACCCATGGGTTTTACCTGTGCTTACGTCTATTTTGTAATGTATAAATAGGTATCTAGGCATATACATGTGTGATATATATAGGCATCTATGTGATGTATGCTAAGTGCAAGTAAGCTTTGTAAGAGCTTTGTGCCTATGTGAGACTTGTAGAAGCTAAGTGCAAGTCGTTGTAATAAGTTGTAGAAGGCTTTGTGTTGTACCGCAAGGAAGAAGGATCTAGCGAGCTATGCAGATCTTTTGTCCTGTGTGCAATAGGATTTTGATGGCTCTGTTCTTGTAACCGATTGAAGACTCTAATAAATAAGAAGAGTTGGTGTACATAGCCCCAGGGTAGGGGTGAACCACGTAAACCTTGTGTTGTCCTGCTTTGTGCCCTATTCTGATGCATTGATGTGTTATTTGCTAAGTGCTTGAGATGATTGGATAGATCTTCTTATGCTTAGTGCTAAAGATTTGTAGAATATTAGATCTGATACACATGAATATGCTCAGTGCTTGATCAGTTAGATATGACCTATTCATTGATGTTAAGTGCTTAATACAATAGATTAGTGAGGATACTACAAAGCCTTGTCTTACTAGCAAAGTGGTTATTAATTGTATATTGAGGAACTGACAATGCTAAGTGATTTATTAAGTGTTAGAATAACATATCTGCATCCCAGCTAAGGTTGCAGACAACCAAGTCTTGCAACCACCCCTGCCTCTACCTCAGTTGAGACTTCATCTACTTCGCAGGTGTTGTCGAAAGGACCAGTAGTTAGGGTTTTGTTGGTGCGTTGTTGTAGCGATGAACCCTGGTGTTGCACCTCTTTCATCACCTTAGTGAGAAAAAAATAGGTGCTTGCAAGCTTAGTTGGGTTTGCTAAGAAGGACAGTTGTAAGGAAAGGGGTTAGAGAAAGAAATATAAAAGAACAACTAAGAAATAAACTAAGAAATAAAATAACAAATAAACTAATGAGCATAGGGACATAAGGACAAAAGAAACAATAAGACCCATGTCACCAATGGTAAGGTTTATATCAGTGAAAGAAAACACCAAGAAGAAAGAGGACTATGAGTCCCTTCTTCCTCCAAGGGAGGGCTCTTGGACCCCCACAAATAAGCTCTTCTTGCAACTTTGAATGAAAATGGTGAAAGAATTCTTTGCTAATTCACTCAAGGGGTGAGATGGATTTCCCAATGTAATGGTGCTAGTATACTCTTGATGAGAATAGAGGATTCCTCAAGAGAATAGTAGCAGCGTAACTTTGCTATTGAATTCCTTAAAAAATGAAGTGCACCCATGGCCTTTTTATAGCACCTCTCTAAGGTATTGTGAAACCAGCTTATAGTGTGGAAAGAGGCTAATTAGGGTGTTTTTAGGTCTTTGACCAGCCACCCAGTCGGATCCAATCCAAATTTGAGTGTCAAATCAACTTGGAAGCTGAACCAGAAGGGGGTGGGAGGCCAACCACTCTCATAATTGAATCATTCTCAGATGTGGTAGGCCGATGGAGGAAGCATCTGTCAATAGCACAAATGATAGTTTAGACGTGAGGGATGGAAAAAAGATTAAAAACACTATAAAAGAAATAACCTAAAGTAGAATGGCTATGCTTAGGCATAAAATTTCTCTAATTATAACCCGTTGACAGGTTCTTTGAGAGAGAGGCCTTCAGGAGAGGCCAGGATGTATGCGCTTTTGGTGAGGCAATGTTGGATAATGTAGGGGCCATGCCATAGTGACTCAAATTTGCCATGACCAAGGGTATTGTGAGCGATATCGTAAGCAAGGATGAGGTCACCTTTGTGAAATGAGCGAAGGTTGACATAGCGATCAAAGGTGGCTTTTGACCATTTTTTGGCTGCCTCATTGTTTTGTAATGAAGATCGACGATCTTCATCTAGGGATTCTAAGTGCAGCAAGCGCTGCTCCATTAGAGAAGTGTTGGGTAATAGCTCAATTGTGGTGCGTAAGGTGGGAATTTCTCACTCGATGGGAAGAGTGGCCTCAACCCCATGGACTAGATGAAATGGTGTGAAACCAGTGGCCATTTTCACGGCCGTACGATAAGCCCATAGCACAGAAAATAACATATGATGCCAATTGGTCTTATGTTTATTAACCGTGCACTATAAAATGGTCTTGAGGACCTTGTTAACTGCTTCAACCTGTCTGTTAGACTGAGGGTAATATGGTGAGACAAACTCATGGGATAATCCTAACCGAGATGAGAGTTCGACGAAAATATCATTCTTGAAGTGTTTCCCGTGATCGAAAACTAGTTGGAGTGGTACTCCAAAGCGGGATATGATGTGATTAAAGAAAAAATGCACTACAGTGTCAGCGGTCTTGTTGAAGGTGGTAATAGCTTCCACCCATTTTGTGAAGTAATTGACTGCGACAATAATGTATTTATGTCCATTGTTGGATGGGGTATTACAAGTCATGAAGTTGATGCCCCATTTACAAAAGGGTCCGGCAGTAATGACTGGGTGAAGAAGAGCATGTGGTGCTCATGATTTGTTGGCATAAAGCTGACATTTCTCACATCGCTTCATGGCATGAATGAAATCGTGAAATAATGTAGGCCAAAAATAACCTACTCGGATGATTTTCTGAGCAGTGGACATTCCCGAAAGATGGCCCCCACATGCGCCGCTATGGTAGTCATTCAAAACTCTACCGGCCTCGTCAATAGTCAAGCATCGACGAAGTATGGTGTCGAACCCTCACTGATATAAGATATCTCTGATGAGGATATAGCGGGGGACCTGTTGGAAAATACGACGATGATCATCTCGTGAGAGGTGGTTACCAAACTTTTGGGTTCGGAGGTAGACGAGGAGGTCGTCGTACCAAGGATCATCCGAAGTGATGTAAAAGAGATGTTCTTCGGGGAAGTCGGTATTGACGGGAGAACTGGTAGTATCAGAGGGGAAGGTCATGACAAGTTTGGCAAGGACAAGAGCTTTCTTGCTCTTGGGTGTTGAGAATTCAAGATCATACTCTTGAAGGATAACGATCCATCGGGGAAATTTGCCATTAATTTACCGATGGTTGAGAAAGTATTGCATAGAGTTGGAATCTGCTACGACCTTAGTCGTGTGGAGCAGAATGTAATGACGTAGTTTCTGGACTGCAAGGACGTCTACAAGGGCTATTTTCTCTTCGTGTTTATACTTCAGGGGTGGCCCTAAGAGGTTTTTATTAATGTAGTAAATGACATGCTCATGATCATCATCACCGATTTGAACGAGAACTCCCGCTACTGAGACAGTTGATGCGGATATGTAGAGGATATAGTCGCGATTATAGTCAGCTGAACTAATTAAAGGGGCGTTAGACAGTGCCATTTTAAGATCGTCAAATGATTTTTGGGCTTGTTCATCCCACTGAAAGGGGAGTTCGTGGCATAGTAAGCGAAGGAAACCGTGTGCATGAGTGGCCTAGTCTGGGATAAATCGCCGTAGAAAGTTAGATTTTCCTTGTAGGCTCTGGAGTTGACGTAAATTTTGGGGAGGTGGAATTTTTGTGATGGCTTGGACTTTGAGGGGGTCCATGGTAATACCGCTTTGGGAAACGATGAATCCGAGGAGGTTCCCTGTAGTGATGCAGAACACACACTTGAGGGGGTTCAAGCGGATGTTGTACTGACGATACCATTGGAAGATGATCCGTAAATCATCAAGATGTTTGGTGCATTTCTTGGATCGAGCTGTGAGGTTGTCCAAGTATGCAAGGATGATATGAGCCAGATCGTGAAAAATGGATGTCATAGCCCGTTGGAAAGTTGCGCCAGCATTCTTTAAGCCAAAATGCATGACACGATATGAAAAAGTACCCCAAGGGGTAGTGAATGTGGTTTTTTATTGATTGGTTGGGTGGATTTGGATTTGATTATAACCAGAGAAACCAACCATGAAGGATAGAGCCTCATGATCTGCGCAGTCATCGATAATTTGATCAATGAAAGGTGTTGGAAAGTTGTCGTTGGGACATGCGTGATTGAGATCGCGAAAGTCCGTGCAGACACGGATAGTGCCCTATTTTTTTTTAACAGGTACAGGGTTGGAAACCCATGATGTATAGACAATGGGGTAGATGAACCCAGCCGCACGCAATTTGTCAATCTAGACTTTGATGGCCACTGCTTTGGATGGGTGTAGCGGTCGTTGTTTTTGATGAACTGGTGTAATGTCAGGCCAGGTGTCGATGTGATGTTCGACGATAGAGGGATCAAGGCCAAGCATTTCTGTGTATGACCAGGAAAAAATATCCCGATATTCTTGGAAGAGGGCTTTATAGGCGGTGATTTCTTGAGGAGTGCAAGTGGCACCAATGGTGATTTCCTTGACGACTCCATTTTTTATGGAAATGTAGATTTTTATGGTTGGGGAAATGTTGGCCATGTTGCCTTCTTCAAACACATCAGGGGAAGGAATGGGGTTCTTGAACCAGTCGATATGCCCTAATGGGATAAAATCCTTGGTTTCGACCGCGTATATGGGGTGTTGGTTAGGAAGGGTGAAAGCTTCCTGTGGAAAGAAGAGCGCTCAGTGGTGTAGCGCATCCCATGGGTAGTCAAGGGTGTTTAACTCTTCGAGTATGTCCTCATCACAGTGGAATTGGCAGGAATAGAAGGGGTCGTAAAGAGTGATATCGGTGACTGTCGTCGTGTGGTTGTCCCCTAGTGATGAAGAAGCAGGGGGAACGACGCAATGATATTGCAATGGTTCGCTCAACATAAACCAAATATCGAAGTACTAAGGAGTACCAATGGTAGTTGGGTGTGAAATTTCCATAGGAAAATTAGTGGGATATTTGGGGGGATTTGGGGTGAATCCTAGGATAAGTCATCCAAGAACCATGGAGGCATCAGGAGTGCCTCGGGTTCAGGAGAAATGATATGAAGAATTTCTAGTGACGAGGTAAGTTCAACCATCGATTCTTTAGGGGTTTGAATCAGGGTCAATTGACGTTGCCTATATTCAATGATCATAGGACATTGGTATGTAAAATGATCTAAGGATTCGCATAGAGAGCAAGGGCATTGCATACATTCATTGACTAAAGTTGTGACATAATGGATGTCAGTGATTTTTGGTAGGGATGATGTAGCTGGATTGGGTTCGTTCTGGAAGCTTTGGCGTACTGCGGCTAATGTTTGTCGAAAGCATGGAAGAGCTGGGAAATGGTGTGTATAATGGCCATATTCTGAACATATAGCGCAAGAGAATTTGGTTCGCAGCCCTTTACTACTTGAGTGGGGGGTGGTGGTGGAAGTACTTGCTACAGTGGCAAGTGTTGATGGTGTTTGATTGAGTGGAATCAGGTTTCATCACTCGGGAAGAGATGGGCAGTTGTTGGTTTGGTGTCCATCTTTCTCACATAGCGCACAAGGGGGTTGGACGTGTGGGGAAAGTGGATCTGTGGTCTCCTTCTTCTTTCACCTGCCCCCAGCTGTGGCAGGGAGGTTAGTGGGTGGGGGTGTAGAGGGCATGGTGGGAGTGAGTATGGGAATCGTCATTGGGATTCCTTCCGTTTGGGGGGGAAGGGATGGTTGAGGGACCATCTCTAATGGATGTAAATACCAAACTGGAACTGCTAATACCATATTAGGGAGGGTAAGCGTTGCTGCTACTTGGAAAGCTTGTACGCCTGGTGGGGGGTAAAAGAAGGGGATTTGAGTAATGGCTTGGGGAACTGTCTCCCAAACTGGGATATGGCCTTGGGGAGAGGTGAAATCGTGGATTGGTGGAGTCGACGAGTTCGCAGGAGGCTCATGAGGGGGGAGATCTGCGACTAGTGGGACATCAGATATGATAGAATCCTCCCTAGGAGGAAAGGTACCCTCTATGTTAGTTCCATTGGATGATACGACGCATACTTGATTGGAAGGATGAAGGAGTGGTGGTGCACCATGGTAAGTTCCTAACAATGATGGGTCTTTGAAAATTCTGAGACCCATTTCGATGAGTGGGTATGTGTCATGACTCATGTGGATGAGAGGAAGAATGTTATCGATGTTGGCAGAAGGGTTAGGCTCGTAATGTGAGACTTGGTCAATGGTAATGATCTTCCCGTTATGGGGGGACATCATCGTTCGAAAGATGGAAGAGGCAACTGCCTTCATAGCGTACATGTAGCTACGATCGAACAGGATATTATAATTGAGTGGGGCATCGATAACTTCAATGTCGATGAGAATGGTCTTGCCCCTGAGTTCTACGGGGACATTTTGGAAGATCCCTTCAGAAGATGATGGTCATCCGTCATAAGTTCGTAAGGTAATGGAAGATGGTATGAGTTCGTGGGAACCAAGTTTTTTCCATACAAATTGGACATAATGCATGTGGATGCACCTTCATTGATGATGCACCGATGAACTGTAATGTTCCAAATTTTTACTGGGATTTGAAAAGCGATCAGAGAAGGAAGGCGAGGTTCTCCGCTCTCAAGATCGAATGTGATGAGTTGGGTATCCGCAGGGTCGACTTCCCCCAAGGTGGAAAGTAATGATTTCCGTTGAGTGGGACAAGTTTGAAGGACTTCTAAGACTAACATGGCAGCCAGGGATTGTGCTAAGTCGTCAACCAAACCGTAATTATGCGCCGCCCTAGCCTGGGGGTTGTGGACATTCCTACGCAATGGGATGCGAGAGATGCGAAGAGGTGTTTCGGTAGTAGGGCGAGGGAGTACCAACGGGGTTCCCGTTGGTGTTGGGTTTGTTTCTAGGGGAATGGGAGGAGACTCAGTGGGTGCACGATATTGACTATTACATTTTTGCAAAAGGATTTCTTCCTCACTGGTGAGGAGGATAGCACGATCTGCCGGATTGTTTGGATTGAGGTACTATCCCAACTGATGTGGGGTAGGCTACGTGTCCTGTTGGGTGTTCATCACACCTTGGTGTGGAATGGGATTCTGCAGTACGGCTGGGGGGGTTTGTTGCACATATTGTTGTGGGGCCTACTGAGGGGTAGGCGGTGCTGGAGGATGTGGTAGACTGCCTGAGTCTTTCAGCCATTTAAAATCAGCGATTTGGGGACAATAATGAGTATAATGACCGAACTCACCGAAAAGGGAACAAGGGAAGGTGGTTTTAATAATAATGTTATTTCTCCCTTGACGCATGTTGTTGTTTCCCCCCTGGGGGTTCTGATTCCCTTGGTCCTAGTTTCCCCTAGTAGGTTGGTTTTGTTGGGGTTGATTCCCGCCTTGAACTAGGTTGTTATTGTTCCTATTTCTTCATTTCTTTTTGGAATTATTCGATGGGTGGTTCGGATTTAGCGTATTCAAATGTTCAAAATTTTGATATTGCTGAAAGGGAGAAGGTTGAACAAATTTCACCCCAGTATGAGGGTGTGGGGGTGCCATGGGCTGTGGAGGACCAGGAAAAGGAAAGTATGGATTCTGTGGGAGTTGTGATCTGTAAGGTACATAGGAAGGCATGGCACTTTCACTAGTACTTAAAGTATAAGCTGAGGTAGAGGGGGCACCATAACTTGTTTGGATAGGTGGGTGTATTGGGGGTGCCGGTGGTGGCCCACTGATGGGTGGAGGAATAGAAACAGGGTATGGTTGTTGATAAGGGGGTGGGGGGTAATAAGAGGTTCCCCCATATGTCGATGGATATTGAGGTGTTCCATACATTGGTAGTGGTTGGGGTTGAGGACTATGGTGTGTAGTATTACTAATCAATCCTTCTGTTGAGTGAGACATCCCAGGTTTGTCTTGACCAAATGGCACAGGTTTGGGGAGATCAGGAAGTACCGTGTATAAGTACCCTGATTGTGAATAGATGATTTCGTATTGTTGAGCCTTACTAATGGCTTCTTCTTTAGATTGAGGGAAGGTGGAAGCTACATCTTTACCGAGGAGAGAGACAAGTGACATGAGAAACTAGTCAAGACACTGTTGTTTAGTGGTTTCAGCTTTGCACAAACTATGTCGTCTACGCCACTCATGAATGTGATCAACGATATGTGTGGCTGAGGTTTGCTTAAAATTAGAGAGTAGTTCAAGACCATTGTCGTGGTGGATTGGTAATTGGAAGAAGGTCAAAAATTCTTTGGCCAAGGACTCGAAAGTCGCATGGGACCCCGATTTTTCGTCTACATACCATTTGGTTGATGGGCCAGTGAGTGTGCATTGAAATAATCGTAGTCTGATGGAATCATCCATAATGTTGTTGGAAGAGCACCATAGGTGGAAAGTCATGGCATGGTTAGCAGGGTCATCTCCTGCCTTTCCTTCAAACTTGGGGATGTCTTAAGATAGTTTGGTAGGCATTGCAGGCCATGTGGAATCATGCAATATGGGATCATTTGTGAGTTTGCTTAGATCTAGTATGTTAAGAGAGGCCAAATATGGCATCTGTAGTGGGGGGGGAGGATTAGCTCCAGCCATGGTGTGAGTGTGTTGTGAACCTGGACCTTGAGGGTGGCTAGGTGGGTTGGTACTTCCCCCTTGAGAGGAAGTTGGCCCTCCACTTCCGTGTAGAGGAGAGCGAGTGGACAGAGGGACTTGGGAAGTGGACCTAAGTAATGTGGAACCAAGCAACATTGATCCTAAGATAGTAGCACTCAGAGGAGTGTGTGAAGGTG
>ML821235.1:0-11445 GCA_009831015.1 Picea engelmannii
TTTTGCATATGCATACAATCTTGGATAAGAGTGTCTTATGGGAAAATGTTATCAAAAATATAATTATATGTTAATATTTTAAGATTATATTAATAAAAATTATATTCATATGCATAAATATGTTAAAAAGTAAGTATATAAAGTGAGCACAATGCTTTTATGCATATGCTTAACTTGAAAAATATTACTAAACATATATATCTTCTACACAAATACATCTTTGACACAGACATATAGTCCACACATATATAGCTTCTGCACCCCCGCACATATATATCCCCCGCATAGCTAAGACTTAGTTTAATAGTTATCAATGTTATCAATAATAGAATATTGTTATGCATATGCATACAATTATACAACTTCACACTTCAAATATTTATCAATGTTATCAACAATAGAATATTGTTATGCATATGCATACATTAATAGCAAAAACTTTTAACTTTTTAGATATCTCAATGTTTTTATGTATATACATATATTAAAAATAAGTATATAAAGTGAACAAAATGTTTTTATGCATATGCTTAACTTAAAATATATTGTTAAACATATATATCTCCAACACAAACATATAATACACACAGATATAGCTTTCGCACCTCCGCATAGGTATATCCACACCGAACCAACACTAAGTCTAATAGTTATCAATGTTATCAATAATAAAATATTGTTATGCGTATGCATATAATCTAGCAACTCCACACTTCAAATAGTTATCAATGTTATAAAATTCAATAATAAAAATGAAAACAAATAGTCTGGACCACAACTTTAAATGTCCCCAATTACCAACTGACACAATAACAAACTTCAAAAACTGAGATGGTATTAGAACTTTGAGACTTGTACATGCACTTGTTCCAACCATCTGCTATAGCTGTGTTGATGCTTAAAATCACAACGATGAATACTACTCGCAAATGATTGCTAAGCTCTATTATTTATTTATAATAATAATAATTAACTAGTAGGTGGGACCCCCTTGTAGACTAGTGGCGCTATGATGGATGTGTTGCACTCGTATTTTGGTTTGCTATTATAATGATGCCTACACAGTCTTCTACAGTTGATGATGCAAATCATGGTTTTATTCATCATGGCAACATATGATGGTTGGTTGAATGTGTCAATGCTAAATGGTTTTGATGGTCACTTGCAACTTATCACAACACTATGGATAAAAGGGTTATTTTTATAGGTGTTATGTTTATGCATTAAACATTGATTGATTATGATCTTATACATGATTTTATACGCTTTGGTTAAAGGATGATATGGGAGCTTAAAAAAAAAAGAAGAAAAAAGTATGGACAAGTCTTAAGGTTATATGTGATTAAACAAAGGAAGGTGATGAACCTAGTTGCTAGACTATGCAATTTGGGTAAAGGATTATATGTGAAACATATATGGTAATGTTTAACATATGGTTATTGTTAAAGTTTTGATACGATTTAGGTGGCACACTATGAAATGGATATAGCATTGAATATAACAATGAATATGTGTTTGAATTAATGGTTGATGTTATGGTATGGGCTGGCTCGTACGTTGAATTGAATAGAGATGGGGGAGGAAGTGATGTGAATTTACTGCATGTCACTCAAACAAACCTCGACCCCGTCACCCTAACCATAGTTGCATTTTTTTTTTTTTTTCCAGCTCTGGTGGTTGTGGAAGCTCCGCGATTTCAAGTTTTGAAAGGAAAAAACATAGTCCAACTCTTCCCTCAAAGCAATTTTCTAGGTATGGCTCCTTTACTTTCCATCCATGATGGTCCCTCTGTATTATGAATCGATTTGTTGGCTCAGGATTGCATGAGGTCTATGTTTTTCTTGAGTTTTGACTATGTATCAATGCATGCTTATGGTTTTCTCTATGAATACTCTAGAATGTTGGTGTTTTAAAAGAAAGGAATGGAATTTATTGCTTTGTGAAGCCTGTGCATTGGTTATTGGTTTAAAACATGTCAGTCAACTTGGGGTTTTATTCTGGTTCTCTGTGGAATATTATGACAATGGTGTAAGAAGCTCTAAGTTTTATTGCGTGGGTTTTTACCACTAGTATGGGTATTAGTTGGTGTAACCCCTTTTTGTCTCGGTCGTTGTTATGATTCGTTCCTCCAGGTTGCAATGCAACTATTGACAGTTGCATTGTTATTGCTTTGTGGCCAAGCCCCGAGCTATTGTTTGTTATGGCATTTACTTCACTGTCACTATTTCCAAAAGTGTGCACAATCGAATCTTTCTATCACCCATAACATTGAATGGAAGCCTACATATGTGTTGGGTGGCCACGGGTTGTGCTCGGGAATTCTTTCCACTGTGTTTTTAAGAATTCGCCTCTCTCGTTATCCATTGGAGGTGGCTAAATTTTATGTTTGATTTCCCTCACTGTCAAGTTTTTGAGTTATAAGTTAAACGACTATGGTGATTTTAAAAGAGCACATGCTCTATGTTCTTCCAAGACTATTCTTGATTACATGTGGTTGCTTCTCTGTGATGACTTATTTTAAGAGAAAAAGAAAGGACACGGGCTCTTTGTTCTACAAAATACTACTCCTTGATTACTTCCATGTGAAAACTTGTTCTAAAAAAAATGGCACATGCCCTTTATGTTTCGAAGAATATTCCTTGAATGAGCCATCTCTTGTTACCTCTCTGTAATAAAATTTCAAAAGAAGCATGAGATATCTCTGGCTTCGAAGATCATCTCTTGATCGAGCCTATGTTATTACCTCTCCGTGATAAGTTTGTTTGAAAAAGAAAGGGGCTATGGGATTTCTGCATCCTCGAGGACTTTCCATTTGGTCGATTTATTATTATTCCCTCCATTCCCGTGTTAAACCCTAACACGATCATGGTCCCATCAAAGTTTAAAAGACACATGTGTGTGATGTGGTTCTGTTCTCCTCGCACACGATGTGGTTTTGTTCTCCTCGGGCACTTTTTTGACTCTGTCTTTTGTTGGGGATTTTCTTTTGAAGGAAGTCTATACATGTTTAATGTACACGAATCTTAGGCTCAGAGTTACATGTTTTTTTGGTTAAATTTTATTGTCGAATCATGATTAGTGTCGATTATATTGATGAAGACTTGTGTGTGATTAAATCGAGGCCTGATTATGAGTTTTGACGACAATGGATTATGTCAAACAATGATGGAAAGTCAACTGTTGGTGGTTAATACTGGGTCTATTATGATTTGATTTTAAGAAATGAATATGGGATGTGGATGTTTGTAATCACAATGCATATTATATTTTGTTTTAAAAGGGAAAACATTTAGCATTGGAATATTAAGGGTTGTGGCTCGAATGATTATGATGTTATTGTAAAATTGGCAATGATATTAATATGATGTTGCATAGTTATTGTATAAGATGCAAGGGTTGATATAATTGAAGAATTCTGGGCAATTGAATTGTTTTTATTTGAAGTCAGTAAGCATTCTGTTTGCAATTAAGGGACAATTAAATGATTTTGGTTTTAAAAGTGGATGCTTATTGGATTGTGATCTGAACAGAGTTATGGTTGTTGTTTGATTAAATTTATCTTTTTAGGAACAATATTCGTGTTATTCCCTCTCATACTATCACTTTTTCGCTCATTATAACCCCCTCACGATCCCAATTTCATTTTTACACGCCTTGTTCTATAAAATAAATTAAACACTATGTATGGCAGTGGTAAAGATGTGACATAAAAATAGGTGGCAACTGATATATTTTGGTATTAATTGGACAATCAGTTATTTAATGAAAGGTTGAGCAGTACTCATGTTCTTACTCCCTGTCATGCTACCACTTTTTTGCTCATTACAATCCCCCCAGATATCCCATGAACCCTATTTCACCCCCTACTCATTTGACAATTATTAAATAATTTATTATGGATTGAATTGCATGGGTCTTATGTAAATTTCTGAGCCAAACTTTGTTTCATATAAAGAGAATGTCATGTATGGTCTGTTAAGGGCTAGTTGCTAAAGAATTTCTCCATATAGGATGAGTTTCTTCAGCATAGGCATTCATGGGGAATACAATAGGGGAAGAAATAAATATCCCTAGTATTCCTATGCCTCCCCATGTATCTATGTAACCAGAAGTTCCCGAAAATGATGGATGGAAGGAGATTGTTCATTCAACAGTCTCCCACCATCGTGGCTAGCCTCACTTGTCATTGCTTCCTGCTCCTCCACCTGTAAATCCAAATGCTCAAATTTCCCCTATACACTCACCTGTTCAGTCCTCTCATGCTAGAAAATGACTTAAAACCAAGCCCCCCCATGTGCAAGACAAATTTAAAGTTGTTGCTTCCCCCTCATCTCCTTCAAATGACTCATCAAAATCAGTGTCCTCCCGTATGCACCTAAAGGAGAATTGCTCCCATGTTATTAGTGAGATTAAGCCTCAAGGTTTGAATCAACCTAAGGCTAATTCTAGGAAGTCGAAAGGGGACAATAGTGACAAAAGAAGAATTGCCTCTCAAAGTGGAAAATATGGATTTTAATTTATGTGTTTATGGTTGATATGTTGAAGACAATGGACTGCAGAAAGTTTTGGACATCAAGCTATTTTTTTGGGATAATGTGATTATTACATGTTTTGAATATGATTTGAATTATTTCTGAAATTTAATATTCAAAATTTGGAAATATTTATGGGAGCTACAAGGAGGCATGTGCTTAAATGGTTATCTAATTGTGTTTATTTTGCAAAGAAATAAAAGGGAGTCACAAGGGGTTGCACCTACTTAGTTATTATTTAATAAAGACCCTTAATTATTATTATTATTATTACTTCCCCTAATCTAAAATTAGTTAAGTTTAATTAACTTAACTAAATGAGGTAGTTGAACTACTTCAACTGATTTGGAATGAATAAAATCCAAATGAGAAGGAAGAATAAGGGGATAATAGAAGGAGAAAGCAATACTAAGGTTTGCTCTTGTGTTTTCATGAGATAGTTCAATTTTCATTCATTCTTCAGTTCATTAAAGGCCTAATTCTCTTTTTGACAGCATGGTCCTATTGTAGACAACAAGGTTCAAAGCTAAACCATATCATTCAGATGCTTGTTTGAGAGGTGTTTCTATATCTTTGATAGTTTGTGTATACTTGTTTGTTTATGGATTAAGTTTCATAACTGATAAAGGATATTGTGTAGAGTCAAGTTGGCAGTAGTCTGTGGCAACCTGATCCAGATTTTAAAGTTTAGTTTTTACTTCTTGTCAGAGTCCTTTTGTATGGTTTTCATTGGGGATATCTAAATTTGACTTTGGTCCATGCCCTCACATGGATTTTGTAAAGAGAAGGATACTTTGATTTCTTGGAATGAAATAAAACAATTTCTGTTCTATCTCATTTGTGTTAGTCTGTGACTTGGTTACTTTTACTTTTGATCTCCACATTTACTTTCTGCAATATGTGTATTTTCAGAAAAATTAAATAAAAATTTCATATTTTGCAGCAATCTTTTCATTTAAAAAATCATCCTAAGCCCTTGTAATTAATTGGGAAATACTTTTTTGAGGCTATAAAACATAGGGTGATATTCCCGACTATCTTGTCTTAGCCAAGCAAGATTAAAAAATGCTTGAGTAAGATAATTCATATATTTTCATCAACAAGCTGCATAATTAAATTGCTCATTAAATTCTCATACATGCACTCGTTCCAACCATCCACTACAACTGCATAGTTAATTTGTTTATTAATTTTTCGTTGTCGGCCCGACAATAAGATGTCGTTTTGGAGGACCAATTAGAAGACAAGAAAACAAATTGATCACTTGCAACAAAGTTAAACTATGTAAAAAAGCGATAAATTTTTGGTCAACGCAAAATGAAAATCGTGGTCAACGCAATATTGATTTCTATAGTCCTAGGCCTTTGACAAGGACTAATAAAGACATTAATGTGGACAACTATACTTTCTCAAAGGAAATCCTGAATTCTTAAAATACACTATTTAAATTAATAGGAATTTCTTATCTTCAAAGAAGACTTTTGTGTGATAATCATATTCAACTTTTAATTCTATGTAAATATCATTTTATTTAGCAATAAATTTTATTGTTTAAGTACACCAATATAGATTTATTTTAGTTTTGCATTGAACTTGTGTTTTTCGGATATTCTGATTTGGTTAGCATAAATTATTGAATTAGAAATAAAAAATTATAATTATTAGTATTTTTATTAGTTATTTCAATAATTTTGATTATTGTTTAATTAAAGGTTGATAAACACTAGTAAGATAAATGAAGAAATCAAAATAAATAGAAAATAGACTTTAACTAATAAAGCCTAATATTTATATTTGTAATGATTAATAAAATCCAACAAATATATTCATATGGAGCTTGCATAGATTATTGATCAAAACAATATAAAACAAAGGGGATTATCGATAGGTTCTTTCTTGTTTTATAGGGATCCATTTTAAACCTAGATTTTAAGGTAAAGCATTAGAAAGAAAATTTAATTACACACACACACACAAATTTATTGTTTAAATGGATGATGTCATTAACATTAATAAGGTGGATCATGTCATTGGCATTAAGTAACTTGACTATTGCAATCAGTTTATGATATTCTGAGCAAGACAATGACCATATTAGAGTTGCCAAAACATTGAACCCGATGCAAAGGTTGGCATGTTTCAATTCTATATGAATATATCAATTTTATTTTCAAATTCCTTTGATGTTTTTGTCATAGTTTCAATGTATAGTGATATTGATCTAAAAGACTATTTAAGGTCTTTAAGATAACAACACGAGGACAAATCCTCTTGTGTTTTTAGAGAGGTGGTACTCCTTTTTTAATATAATATACATTTATAGGGAATGCTATATAAGATTACATTTTTAAAAGGAACAAATATTCACATGCAAAGAATGCCTAAGAAAGGACCATGCTTGTTCATAAATGAGTATTTACAATACCATACAAGACTATAAACCATAAGAGTGGGAGATTTCAAAGGACTGCATTTCCATCATATCATAATCAAAGTAGAGCACATCATTGGAAAAAATAAGAAATGTAGACCACATTTATAGAGAACTTAACATGATCATTCATTTAAAACTCAAAATATGTTGATAGACACACATTTGAGATCTCATGCTTCAAAATCAAAGTCTAATAAATCACTAATGTAGTATCCCAAATAGTTCTCTGGGAACCTCAAAAAATAATAGATGTCTGTGAAAGTTTATGACAATTGAAAGTAAAAGCATTCATTCTAAATGGACTGGGATGGGGCTCCCATGGACCAATAATAAAAGAAATACATGGAAGAAAGAAAGAAGACACGGTTAGGAATCGACCTTTGGTTTTCACAAATTCTAAAACAAGAAAGGTTGGATGACTACTAACTGAGAAGAAAAAGGAAATACAGGTTTTAACAATATGACTGCTCTACTTACTATGGTTGAAAAAAATCTATCCTCTATGTTGAATCTTGATGCATATATATATTTGGGCTCAAATTTCTTTGATGTAACAATTTCTTATTGGTTATTCAACATCAATTATCTTCAATAACGACTTTTTGAGCCAATCTTTGATATATTATTTTAATGGCTGAACAATTATGTTTTGCCTCATCCAGAGCGAGTATAATTCTTAAATTGATTATTTTTAATAAAATATCCATGATTTTTTAAATCCATTTGTTATGTAAACTCAAATATATATTCCTCAATCTAGGACTTGCTTTAGACATTCATGAACTTATTTTAATGATATGTTTTTCAAAAACGATTTTCTGCTAAGATGAAAATAGTCTCGGATGTAATTTATTTTTTGGGGTTTGATAGCTATCATTCTAGCCATGAAAATCACTTCCAATTTGTTCTTCATGTCTCTATCTTTCCAATAAGCTCTCGTTTTCTCAATTTCAACATCGAGATCAAACGTTATGGCCTCCATAAGATAGAGACTCAACTTTTGTTGATCTATCCAAGTGAATTATGAGCCCTTGATTTGTTAATCCGACCCATTTATCCCACATGAAATGGGGAATAATTATCATATCATGTTTATAAGCAAAATTCATCCCCATATTATTTGTGTATGAAATAGAGAAAACTATGGAACCTCTCGTAGCTTGTGCATAGTATAACTTTTGGTTGCCACCTTTTCACCTAGTCATTATGCCAAATCATTTCCGAGTCATATTTTTCCAACCCATACCATCCAAGTGTCACCCGGGGGCAGGTCCACTTCACTTCCATGTGTCATTGGGAGGTGTGCCAAAGAAAAAGGGGGGGAAAGGGGGAAAGAAACTTAGGATAAGAAATGATGAATAATATTTGAAAATAAATTGGGGAAAGGGGAAGGGAAACTTAGGATAAGAAATGATTAATAATATTTGAAAATAAACCAAGTATTTGCAGAGAAATATGACAATGCGGGAGTGGAGGAAGTTAACCATGTAAAACTTGGTAAAAAAGTAAAAATAGCTAAGCGTTGGGAAGTAGTAAAAACATAAAAATAGCCAAGTGTTGGGAAGTAGTAAAAGTGATTAAGTGTGGAGACATTTGTGGGGTTGTTAGTTGCCGGGGTAGGGTGATGGAAAGTAAACCAAGTATAAAACTCGATGTGGGTGCAATTTGAGGATTGTGTAAATGCGGAGGTAGGGTGAGGTAGGATTGTGGGGTTGTCAGTTGTAGGGTTAGAGTGATGGAAAGTAAACTAAGTATGAAACTCAATGAAGGTGCAATTTGAGGATTGTGGAAATGCAGAGGTGATTTGAGGACTGTGGAAATGCAGAGGTGGAGGAAGAAACATGTCGAGAGATGAGAAGCTGGGAAAATTTGGTAAAATGGCTAAGTAAAAGGAGACAAGTATGTGAGGTAGTGTAATAACACTTGTTCAAAATTTCAAAAATGGAGGGGAAAAATGCCAAATGGAGGAGAAAAAATGGAGATATCTTGGGCACACAACCTATGTTTTTTATTCCGTAAAATGATGAACAAAGCTGACACATAGGGTTATTCAAATTTCCTTCTTTTTAGTATATTTTCTTCTCTTTTGTTTCAAAAAGAAACCATCCCAGTTAGCCTTTCATTATGAAGAACTGCAATACTGAAATCGATTTAAAACTTGTTAAGTCTCCATGATCAACATGCGAGGGTTATTTGGCACTTTTCAAATTTGAAATTTTTTTGTCTCCATTTGAAAAAGACATAAGTTCAAATATGCACACCAATCACCTAGTTTATGGGTGTTAGGAAAACACATCAACAATTGTTCACTTGTTTGGTGGAGTGGCCATGTTTCCAAAGTCATTGCATTGTCTAACTTCGTTGCACTGTCTTGTCTTGGTGTCTGCTGAGGAAAAGGTTTGGAAAACCTTACTCAAGCATTTTTAGATGTTGTCGGGCTAAGACAAGATAGTTGGGAATGTTAGCTGAGGTTTATAGCCTAAAAAAAAATCGCTTAATTCACAAGTATTAATTACAGAAGACCAAGGCTAGTTTTTATGTGTTGTATATGTTAATGCAAAATAAGTAAACTTTAAACAAAGTTACATGAATGTGTACAAAAAATATACAAATGTATATATGGAGATCAAGACAAAAGAATGAACGAGATCATTAAAACACATGTGTTAGACTGAAACAATAATATGATTTTTCATTTATTTCATTCTGAGATACAAAATTGAGTTCTCTCTACAAACCCATGCGAGGGTAGGGACCAAAATCAAATTTACAAGCCTTCGATGGGCACCATACAAAAAGACTCTAACAATCAAGAAGAAAACCAAAGCTAAAGATCCAGATTAGCCTGCCACAAAACGTTGTCACTTGACTCTGCAATATATTCTTTATCAGTCATGAAACTCAATTCATGCACAAACAAAAATACACAGACTATCAAAGATAAATCATACACCTTTAAAACAAGCTGCTGAAATATGAGATTTAGTTTTTGATCTCGCTGCCTTCAATAAGACCCCGCTGTCATCAAGAGGATTAAGCTTTCTAGTAAAATCAAAATGAATGAAAGTTGAAAATATCCCACTAGTATAGAGCAAACCTTATGGATGTAGTTCTCCTTCTATTTTCTCCCTTGTCTCCTCATCTCATTGGGCTTTTATTCCTCTTCAATAAGTTAGGGTAGTTCAACTACCTTCCTTTAGTTAAGTCAAATTAACTTAACTAGTTAGTTTGAGACAAATGAATAATAATAATATGTAAATAAGGGTCTTAAATAATAACTAGATAGGTGGGACCCCTTGTGACTCCCATTTATTTCCTTTTATAATAACAAATATCCAAATCATTTAATTCAAAACATCTCCTTGTAACTCCCGCTTCGTGTGTATATATATATATATTCAAATAATAAATATCATCAGAATGTAATATAATCATGTCCTGAAAAATAACATCATATCCAAATTGTTCGATAAAAAATGCTCAAATGAATGCTGCTGTCCAAAACAATGTCAAATATATGCTTGTTGTTCAAAACTTTATCAAAATAAAAAATACCGTCTTCAACATATAAAACGACCTCAATTATCAAAATCCATATTTACTATGTGAGGCATTGGGCCTCTTCTCACTTTTATCCCCTTTTCATTTCTTTGTGGCAGCCTTTGACTAGTTAGAACCTTGACGTTGAATTGCACCAATAACATGAGAACAATCATCCTTAAGATGAAGGAGAGAGGAGACTAATTTGGCAGACTCTTTGGATGAGCTAGAGTGAGTGGCTATTTATTTTCGCTTGTCATGCACGGGCTCGGGTGTTGACGTCAAAAGACTAAGGAGTCTCCAACATCAACATTTTCAACCTCCCATGGGGCTAGGTGAGAAGAAGCGAGAATATCACCCTAGGCTTAAAGCCCTAGATAAGAATGCCCATTGAACTCTAGGCCAATTTTCTCCTAACCTATAGTTCAAGCATGAATTCCTTTGCCTTATAATTTTACTTTTGAACAATATTTAATTTTTATGCGATTTTAAGTGGAGTTTATACATTTGGAGTCACAAAATTAAAATTAATAAAGGAAAGGCAAATGATAAAAGTAAAAGGCAATGTTTTGTTTTATTTTAGCCAAAAATAATAAAAAAATAAATTAAAGCAAAGTTAGCTAAAAGCTAGAAAGGTTAATAAACTATGTTAGATTTAAAGTAATTTAATTAAAAGAAAAACTTGTTACATAACATTAGTTCGAAGAATAAAGAGAAGTAACATTTTCTTGATGATATAACATTTTTTATTTTCATTTAGAAGTTAGGATGTAACAAACATTAATTGAAAAAGTAATGTTGTTAAGCCCTAATATTGGCTCATTACCCCTTAATTGGGGCATATTAGATTAGTAATGCTATTTTATTTATGTCGGCTTTAGGCCATTAGTTGTAATTTATATTAGTAATGTTATTTTAATTATGTCGGCTTTAGGCCAT
>ML821235.1:24035-66941 GCA_009831015.1 Picea engelmannii
CTTTTTAACCATGTAATACAAGTGTTATATCAATGTATCATTATCATCCAATAACTTCAGAGTAAATAAGAAATGAAAAAATGAACAATCATACACATACACAGTACACCAATGCCCCCGCAAACACTAACAAGTGCCCCCAACCATACACTAACAAGTTCCCCCAACCATGTACCAAGTATGTACCAATCATGTATCAACTACTCATCAACTATGACTCATTAAGATGTACCAACATCATAAACTATACACCTCATGTATGTGCCAACTCATCAACTACTTGTCTCAACTATGTACTCGACATGTACCTCAACCAAATGCCCTCATCAATTTCATCAACCAAACCTAATTTGTAATTTTGTAATAGACTTGGTGTATATGATCACATACTTTCAAACCTTCCTTAACTTTAACAACAAGAGACTATCATTTTCATCAAACTTTTCTTTAGTCTCACATGACTAGTTTTGGATTAGTCAACAACCCTAACTTTAAATAATCATAACTTTGTACCTGTAATGAAGAAAGATCTCAAACTGATACACAATGTTCTTTAGTGTTTTTTGTGCAATTCCTCCAGGTGTCACTACTTGGAACCTCTCGAAAAAGGAGTTATAGCAAAAATGGCATACCTTGCTGAATTTTGTCTTATTATAGAGAGCGACCTTGTAGAGCGTGCCCCACACAAAATATTTGTTGAATCAATCTAAAACTGTTACAAAGAATACTAAAGACTTTCGTATAACCAACACATTTGTTATTACTGAATTTGGATCTGCTATGAAGAAGTTATGACGTTTTTACTCGAAACACCTGTTTTAGACTAGTTTCAGGACTAGCCACAAACCCTATTTTCCATGGAGTGTAACTCCCAAAATACAACGACCCACAAGATGAATTTTTTAACACAGATACTTGGATATGTTTCCTCAATTTCATAACGATTTCATGGTCTGAATCATTCTAGAAAAAAAGTTATTGCGAAAATGGTTAGATGACCTGTAAATAACATACCTTAGAAAGCATCATCAAACAAATTTATCCTTCCTTGAATTCTGGCCTTCTTTTATTCACCTTCCCTCAGAAATTTGGCTTAAATATCCTTTGGTTACCTCAGACACCTATAGATATTCAATATTCTCAACTGTGATCTAAATGATAGAGCATTGCCTCTTATTTATACTCTCCAACTAGCTTCCTTAAAAACATCTTCTAGGTCACTTTGCCCACTTTCCTTATTTTAGGGTTAACCCACTTCTAATTTCTCCATTAAATTTATTATTTAAATAATTCATTTGTATTCAATTTGAGTTATAGTACACTCATCACTTCACTTTATTATTTACCTTCTAAAATCTCTTAAACCACTTTGACTACTTTGACCTTTTGGGGCTTCTAGATGACATATGAGGGTCCTCCAATTTCGTAAGGCCATAACTCTCAAACTGTGAGGAGTTATGTGATGTTACACATACCACCATAAATTGAATAAAATGTACTATCCATATAGAATATTATTACCTTCAAATATATCAAAACTCATACAATTATCCATCAAACAAACTTGGGTCCATTACCCAAACCCGTGTTCTCGAACTTCTCATGGCCATAACTCTCTAACCGTGAGGAGTTATGTGAATTTCCACATACCACCGGAAATGGAATGACATGTAATATTCATCTAGAATAGTCTTACCTTCAAATATATTAAAACTCATACCATTATACATGAAACAACCTTGGGTCCATTACCTAAACCTCTGTGCTACCAGAATCCGCTACCGGTCTTTCTCCAAGGGTTGACATCAATCACTAAGGGTTGAAATAAATCTACAATATCACTCTCCAATGGTTGACATGAATGACAATCAACAATCCATACCAACTATCCATCAACCTAAGCCAATTGTTTGACAATATTCCCTTTTGGCATTGATGACAACACCAACATTGATGGCAACACTTAGTCATGATAACATTCATGGTTATACTCTTCATCAATGTTTCTATCTCTCCCCCTTTGACATCAATGGAAAAGGGTATCTCCCTTTGGGGCTTCTCCCCCTGAATGAACTCTCCTTAGGGTTGTTCCCCCTGTCTATGTGCCTTTGATTTTTCTTTGTGTTTATAAGCCTCTGATTACTCTCTTTCCCTTCATATGAATACTATCCCCCCCCTTTGACAAAGGGTATCACTCTGAAGTCATATTGCTCATTCTTCCCTTGTGACAATCGCTCCCCTTGGAAACATGCCTCTATGCTCTCTCTCCAAGCATTTACCTTTGCATATGATAAATATCTCCCCCTTTGTCCTAGTTATGGTGCTTCCTCATGTACATCTAAGACATATAAGATAAGCATTCAAAAGCATTCATTTTGGAGTAGAAATTACTCCTAGTCTTTGGTGAAGATACTCAAGGGCTTTCTGTGGAAGCGGTTTTGTAAATATGTATGCCACTTGTTCTTTTGTTCCCACATATTAAACTCTAATGTTCTTCTCTGCAACCTGTTCCCGTATAAAGTGATACTTGATTGGAATGTGCTTCATCTTGGAGTGCATCACCGGGTTTTTTGAGATACTTATGGCGCTTGTATTATCACAATAAATTGGAATGAGCTCATCATACTCAACCTGTATATCTGTCAAAGTTTATTTCATCCATAGAACTTGTGTGCAACATGTTGATGCTGCAATATACTCTACTTCGGCTATAGATAAGGATATTGATGATTGTTTCTTGCTTAGCCAAGATACTAAACACTCACCCAAGTAGAACGTTGCTCCATTGGTGCTTCATCGGTCATTAATGCAACATGCCCAAACTGCATCTTTGTAGGAAATAAGTGATAGATCCTTTCCTTTTGGATACCATAATCCAAACTCTTCTGTTCCTTTGAGATATCTGAAAATCCTCTTCATTGCTAATACATGTGATTCCTTTGGTTCTGCATGAAATCATGCCACCTGTCCAACTGCCTGCATTACATATGGTCTAGATGTTTTCACAAATAGTAAGCTACCAATCATTGACTTGTATTGCCTCTGGTCTATAGACTTTGAATCATCATCTTTGCTCAACTTGCAACTGGTTTGCATAGGAGTGGTAACTTGTTTGCAATCTTCCATTCCAAACCTCTTTAGCATTTCTCTAATATACTTAGTTTGAGAAATAAAAATTCCTTGGTTTCTTTGACATATATGAAGACCCAAAAACAAGGATAGTCCTCCAAGTAATGACATTTCAAATTCATTCTGCATATCCTTTTCAAATTTTTTGCTTAACCTATCATTAGTACTTCTAAAACAATATCATCAACATAAATTTCAATTAATAAAATATTACCTTGAGTTACCTTGATGTAGAGGTTGTTGTCTGTGCTTCCTTTCCATATTTCGTAGGGAGTTTTGTCATTGTTGTTTTTGAGCATTACCCTGTTTTGAATGTGAACTGATGTATGCACTGCATGTGTCCAAAAAATATTCGTCAATTTGGAATCCATTAGCATTGTTCGAGCCATTTCCCGTGTAATTATCATCCATTATGATAATGTTCCTTTGTATCTGAACCACTCTCTGGACCAATCTATGAATCCATGCTCTCGTCCACTATCATATATCTTTCCAAACCTGCTAAGTGTTCTTACGAATCCATCTATGTTCATACTATCCAAGACTCTACTTGCGCAACTGTCCATAATGTTGACCCATTTATTACTATACTATCATGAAGTCTTGATTAATCTATCAAACTGTACTTCTACTAACTGATTGCTTTGAATCTGTCTTCTCAAACTCTGCAAGCTACTCGAAGGATGGTTCTTTGGTTTGTCACAGCTATCGCATAGACTCCCCCTGTCTAATATTCATATTACTTGGGAGTCTCTAAGCCGGATGGCTTAGAACAATTCCTGCTTTGATGTGTATTCATCATTATCTTCATTGGTAGATTCATCATCATCTTCATTGGTAGATTCATTATCTCTTTGAGCTTGGACTTCTTTCTTTCTGTTTGTGGATTCATCTTTCACTACAATGCCTGAAAGTACAATCTCTTGAACCTGTTCCTTATTTACCTGTCCTTCCTTTCTTTCAGTTATTTTCCAAACCTTTCTGTATCCGACATTTTTCCTTTTCTCGGTATAATTTTGTTCATATCGTTTTATTGCCAATCTTGCGATCTCCGGTACCTGGTATTTGTTCACTTGTACTTCCTCTTTTCTTATCCATACTTTCTTATATCTTATATCAATATTCTCTTTCATGGAAGTATCGATCATGCTTCTACAATCACTGGCTATGTGTCCATAGTTATGACATTTGTAACACTCAATGTTACGTGCGACCACATAGACACTTATTGCTTGGACATTTGTTTTATAATCCCTACAATCTGCAACGTTATGTCCAAATTTAGTACAATAAAAACAATTACTATAAAATAAATTTGCATACCTGGGAGTGAATGATCTTCTTTGTGGCGTAGTCCTTCTGAATTTTTTCCTTGACTGATCATGATCATGATTGAAGCTTCTTTGTGGCTTGAACATGGATGGTCTTATTGAATATGTATCTTCAATAGTTTTATTATATTCTGGTTGACCATGATTCCTTCCTTTGAGTACTTCTGCATAACTCTTTCTATTTTATTCATTCTTCTTTTCTAGCAACCTAGAGTGCTTCTCTTCATTCTCTATCACTGATGTGGATATTTCTGTCTCTTCAATGTTCTTGTTGAGCTTGACGATTTTACTTCTCAATGTGACAACTTCTTCTTCAAGCTTCTCAACCTCTTATTCTTTCTTCATTATTTGAGACTTCATGACTTCCTTTGTTCTTTTCGCTTCTTCAAGATGAATTTTTAATGTGATTATTTCTTCTTCAAGTCCTTTCTCTTCTTGACCAAACTCTGCCTCAAGCTAGATTAGATCGTTAGTTCTTTCCTTAAGATGACCTGTCAATATCTTCTCTCTCATTTCTGCTTCTTCCTTCTGTGCTACTATGTTAGTTTCCAAACACTGCTTTTGATATTCAATATTTTCTTCGATCTTTCTAGCTTCTTCTAGCTGAGTTCTTAAGTTCTCGATGACCTATTGGGCTTCTTTAAAAATGTGAGCACTTTCCTTTTGTTTCATCAATTCTTTCTTGAGTGAATTGTTTTCTTCTCCTAGTTCATATAAAGCACTAATCAATTCTTCTTCATGATTGTCTTCCTTTTCAATTAGTTTTTCTGTCTCATTTCCTTCATGGCATTATATTTCAAGATGTCCATGTTTTTCACAATTAAAGAAAAACAACATACCTCTGGTGATTTTGTACTTTTCATCTCCTGAATCTACTTGACATGGTTAACATAATTCTTCTTGATTTGTATCTGCATGTTCTTTGACATTTTCTAAATCTGTGATGGGTGAAGAATATATTTCATGTAACTTATCCCAAAGTTCTTTTGCCGATGAACATTTACCAACCTTTTCTCTTACCTGATTAGTTAATCCTTCCCAGATGAAATCCATTGCTATTTTGTTATTCTTCCTCAATTCCTTCTTGGCTGCAGTCTTTTCCCTTTTTGAACTATCATATCCTGTAACAACTGATAGCCAAATATAATGTCCTTGTGTCTGTAAAAATACTTTCATCCTTATGCTCCACATCTCATACTTAAAACCATTCTGACCATTAAACATTGGTACTCCATTCTCAGAATAATCCATGATCTCCTTCCAGTGGTTAAACTCTTTCCTGAAGGAACCTCACTCTGATACCAATTGTTGGATTACTGATGGGGGGGTGAATCAATAATAGAGAAATGTAATCCTTTTTAACCATATAATCCAAGTGTTATATCAATGTATCATTATCATCCAATAACTTCAGAGTAAATAAGCATTGAACAAATGAACAATCATACACATACACAGTACACCTGTGTTTTACGTGGAAACCCAAAGCGGAAGAAAACCACATAATTCTTTTTCTTCTATGTCTTGAAGAATTAAATTCATTGGAAGCACCAACTTCCTTTATTTTCCAGCTGCAACTAGAAGGAGGCTCCAACCCCCCAGTTTCTCAGGCTACAACCTGAGGGAAGATCCAACTCCCCAATTCTCTATCTACAACCAGAAGGAGGCTACAACCCCCTATGTTCTCCGACTACAACCGAAAGGTGGCTACAACCACCTGTCCTTTCCCCGTCTAACCACCTTGACATATAAGTAGAATGATGGAACCACTATCACACTATCACTGTGATATATACTGTTGTAGACCTATACCAATCAACCTGCACCAAATAACCTGTTCCAATAACCTAAACCATGCATTAACCATGCATCAACATGTACCTCAAAATGTAATCAACCTATACCATAAACAAGTGCATCAACCATGCACCAACCTGTACCATAAACAATTACATCAACCATGCACCAACCTGTACCTCAACCTATACCATGAACAAGTGCATCAACCATGCACCAAACCTGTACAAATAACCTGTCACAACAACCTATCACAACAACTTGTCCAAACAACCTATCACAACAACCTGTCTCATCAATCTTATCAACCAAATCAGATCTACTCACCAATATCAATCACTAAGACAACTCTCAAAGATGTGCATCAACCAAGCATAACACAACAACTCATAATCATCACCAAGATCTATGTGTGCTTCTAATAATACAAGTATGCCACATCATCCATAAACCATGTGTCAACAATACTACTAAAAAGTGCCCCCAACCATGTACCAAGTACGTACCAATCATGTATCAAGTACTCATCAACTATGACTCATCAAGATTTACCAACATCATCAACTATACACCTCATGTATGTTCCAACTCATCAACTACTTGTCTCAACCATGTACCCGACATGTACCTCAACCAAATGCCCTCATCAATTTCATCATCCAAACCTGATTTGTAACTCTGTAATAGACCTGGTGTATATGATAACATACCTGCAAACCTTCCTTAACTTTAACAACAAGAGACTATCATTTTCATCAAACTTTTATTTAGTCTCACATGACTAGTTTTGGATTAGTCAACAATCCTAACTTGAAATAATCGTAACTTTGTGCCTGTAATGAAGAAAGATATGAAACTGATACACAATGTTGTTTAGTGTGTTTTGTAAAATTAGTCTAGGTTTCACTGCTTGGAACATCTCAGAAAAGGAGTTACAACAAAAATGACATTCCTTGTTGAATTCTGGCTTATTCTAGAGAGCAACCTTGTAGAGCATGCCCCGCACGAAATATTTTTTGATTCGATCTGAAAATATTAAAAAGAATACTAAAGACTATACTATAACCAACACATTTGGTCTTACTAAATTTGGATATGTTATGAATAAGTTATGACGTTTTTACCCGAAACACTTGTTTTACACTAGTTTCAGGACTAGCCACAAACCCTATTTTCCACGGAGTGTAACTCCCAAAATACAATGACCCACAAACTGAATTTTTTACCACAAATACTTGGATATGTTTCCTCAATGTCATAGAAATTTCATGGTCTGAATCATTCTAGAAAAACAATTATTGTGAAAATGGTGAGATGACCTGTAAATAACATACCTTAGAAAGCATCATCAAAAGAATTTATCCTTCCTTGGATTCCAACATTATTTTCTTCACCTTCCCTCAAAAATTTGGCTTAGATATTATTTGGTTACCTCAGACACCTATATATATTCAATATTATCAAGTGTGATCTAAATGAGAGAGCCTTGCCTCTTATTTATACTCTCCAACTAGCTTCCTTAAAAACATCTTCTAGGTCACTTTGCCCACTTTCCTTATTTTAGGGTTAACCCACTTATAATTTCTCCATTAAATTTATTATTTAAATAATTCATTTGTATTCACTTTGAGTTATAGTACACTCATCACTTCACTTTATTATTTACCTTCTAAAATCTCTTAAATTACTTTGACTACTTTGACCTTTTGGGGCTTCTAGATGACATATGAGGGTCCTCCAATTTCGTAAGGACATAACTCTCAAACTGTGAGGAGTTATGCGACGTTCCACATACCAACAGAAATGGAATGACATGTACTATCCATATAGAATATTATTACCTACAAATATATCAAAACTCATACAATTATCCATCAAACAAACTTGGGTCCATTACCCAAACCTGGGTTCTCCAACTTCTCATGGCCATAACTCTCTAACCGTGAGGAGTTATGTGAATTTCCACATACCACTGGAAATGGAATGAAATGTACTATCCATATAGAATAGTATTACCTTCAAATATTTAAAACTCATACCATTATACATGAAACAACCTTGGGTCCATTACCCAAACCTTTGTGCTACCGAAATTCGCTACCAGACTTTCTCCAAGGGTTGAAATCAATCAATAAGGGTTGAAATCAATCTATAATATCGCTCTCCAATGGTTGACATCAATGACAACCAAAAATACATACCAACTATCCATCAACCTAAGCCAACTGTCTGACACCCTATGCTCGGTTCAATGGGTCTTTAAGTATGAGTCTTCCTTTTAAGTTGTAGCTTTCTTCACCCAAGCTTCCTCTCTTATACAACATCAAGATATATTCTTTCACGTTGTCTGGAAACACGTTTTTTACATTCTGGATGGCATGGTAATTTAAATCTTTTGCTGATATATTTTTCAGAAAATTGCTTGGGAACCCATCTTTTTATTCCCCAATCCAATAATTGACGAAATACTCTATCTTAGAACTACCAATTCATTACGTTTTCAATCTGATTTTTATAACTAATGTTTGTTGGTGGATTGATATCATCAAAATATGGATGGGACTAAAGTCTTATGGTCTAGTTTTCTTAATTTGATTGACTATGATTTCAGGAACAAGACATTGTTTCCAGAGATCCGAATCTCACAACAATCATGACACTGAAGTCATTTGGTAAAATAAATTTTGAGGGAAAGCACATACTTATCATATCTCAAGGAGAATGATAAGATATTTGATTAAATGGACAACTAACGAATACTTGATAACTGCACTGGTCTTCAAACAAAGTTTTATGACAACCAACTTAGTTTAAGTTTATTTTAGCTTAGCATGTTTTTCCTAGTATTAATTTTTATTCCGGTCCTTACTTTTTTTTATTTGGATTAATTTAATTTTAATAAGTCAATCATTTGAGTGGAGGACTTCTTCTCGAACCGCCTAAGAGATGATCACAACGTTCTCTTTGTATGCAGGTCAAGAAAATGGTTTGTGCAACCAACAACTTATAATATTTTCTATTGAAATGAAGGCAACTTAGGGAAGTGTTAATCTACATTTGGCTACTCAGATTCTTTTGCAACATTTTTGACTCAATAACTGATCATAAATATATTCTCATTCATCTACTCTCATATTGTTTTCTGATCTAGTCGTTGTTTGGAGTCATTTTAATGTCTATTTTGATGACCTCCATAACTGTGATTTTCCTCTTTGCTTTATTAGATTGAATTATTGAGATCTATGTGGTTATTTATGATCTTTTATAGCAAAGAGAAAATGGCGCTTGAGTGAGAAATATGAAATGTAATTTTCGTTATTGGAAAATTCAACGTTTTTAAAATTGCAAAGGAATTGCTTATGTCAAGAAATTTTAAGAGCATTTAGGTTATGGAATAGTACATGAAATTGGCTTTTGAAAAGTTGTTTTGACTAAGCATCTACACTAACCCATTTTTCTAGGTTCCGATAAACTTGTTTTTGTTGCACTGAATGAAAGAAATTGCATGTGACAATTGGATTGCAGAATTGTGTTGCAGATATTTTACACTGAATCATCAATTCTTGTTATGTGGTTTGTTTTTCATTTCAGATCGAAAACTCTGGGAGTTTTTTCTGTTGGGATTGATATTGAATGGTTACCAATTCTTGATTGGTTATTGCCCTTGGCTTTTTTTTTGAGTTTTCACTGAAAACACTCTCAGTGTTGTTGCACCAGATTTGTTACTTGTTGGGTTTTCTTCTTATTTTTCAGCCAATTGTCTTTTCTTTTTTATGATTGATAGTTTAGCTTTAGATTCCTTTTAGTTTGATTTTATTTTTCATGAATTTGATTTTTGATTTCAGTCCTTTCATATTGTACAAAGTGCTTCCATATTTTGATTCAAATGTTGGTATTTCCCTGAGCTGATTTGACTCTTAGTCTACCTTGAGGATTACTCTTTAAAATTTTGGTGAGGGGCTGGTCCAATTTTTGTCACAGGCTGAAGAATTGTTTTACAAGTCATAGGACGCATGGGCTTCTCTGTCTAAGTGAACATTCATGAAGTTCTCATTTGTAGGTAAGGACTGATAATTGTGGTGGAACACATGTGCCTATTGTGCGTATCATGATAATCCATAAGTATAGGAAAGTGTCTATCCACTCTCTTCTTTGAGCTTCACTCACTTCACATTAATAAAATGAACAAGACTATGATAGTTCTTGGGGAGACCTGTGGGTTAAACTAAAGTGCATAACATCTACTCAACAAATCAAAGCAACTCTTGTATCACCTCGATTCCTTCACACCCTATGTGCATATGCATATCTATACCTAAAATATAAAAGAGTGAGCATTTTTTGAAATAAAAAAAGGAAGTTGAAAGCACTATTAATAGTGTGGGAAGTACAATTAAACCTGTTGAGGCTATGGATGTCTGCTGGAAGTGGGGCTATGCTTGTATGATGCCAAGGAAACTTCGTCAGGGCTATGGACGCTCATTGGAAGCGAAGCAATGCCGAGAAAAGAGAGATGAGGAACAAACTTATGTAGATGTTCTCTTATCTTAAAAGTGAAATTCCATGATGAAACCAAAACCAATCTAAAGTGTGCATCCAATAAGAATTTATGTCATTAATTGGCTCTTTGAAAAGGGTGTGTTAGATTCCAAGTACTAGAAATATTGGGTTATGTCTTTTAGAATTTTGGCATCATTGTGGTACCCATGATTATTGGAAATTTGTCTATAGTTTGCTGAACTTATCTTTAAAAATAAGATCTGAAGTATAGGCCCTAGAATTATATTAACAAATATAACTAGTTCTTCCAGTGTGTCACCATTTGTTGTGGTCACAACAAACCCCGTTTTTACTTTTTCTTTTACAAGCGAAAGGAAAAGGCCCCCCTACTAAAATTTTGATCCTATTGCCTAATCCTCTACTGCTGGATCCTATGATATTTCTTTGCCTACCTTGAGGGAGTTTGGGGTTTTGATCTTGGTTGATGGTTGTCTTTGATAGTGGGTGATTGCCTCTTTTGATCTCATGATTTCAGATGTCTTCATGACTCTTATGTCACTGTGCAGTTCGATGATCTAGCACATGTCTTGAATGAGTTTGATGTGGGTTACTAATATTTTTTCCGAGTTACTTATTCAAAGTCTACATACTCGTGCTAGCATGTGGTGCCTATTATCTTCATATTTATACACTCATATATTGGAAAACTCTCAGACTTGAATCATGATGTCACTAATACTTTCTATGTGTTATATATTAAGTGCATAAATTTGTCACAATAATAATTTAATCCAAATCATAGATGATTACCTTCTAAAAAACTCTCCTCCTCATTTTCTTCACTTTTAGTACTTGTTCATAATTTTTCTAAAAGGCAAGGAAATATTATGCTTCTCATGTGTTGGTGAATGTCATTTTTATCCCATAACTGATTTCGTCTCTTTCTCTGGTTGCAGGAACATGTTAGTATGATATCCTTTCTTCACGATTGCTCGAACCTTGAGATGCATGGGGGGAATCCTTCGATCTTCTTCCCTTTTTAACCCACCTTTTGTTTATCTAGATTTAACTCTCTTTTATTCTATTATTTTCTCTAACTAAATCTCATAGTTGTATTCTTCTAGTCGATAGCTTTCCAACAACTGAAACCATACTTAAATCAGAGTTCCATATCAAAATTTATGGTCTCCCAAAGTTTCCTAATCTAAATCTCACCATTTCTAATCCATACCAAAATTATACCGATCATGTCAATCAAATCCTCTGTCATGATATCCCGATGCCATTAAACTCTCCCAACCTGATCCTCTGACCTGATCTCCCAACACCAATCAACTCTTCCGACCTGATCCTCCGAACTGATCTCATGACGTCGATCAAATCTCCTGACCCAATTATCTAACCTGAGATCCCGACACCAATCTTCCAACCTGATCTCCCGACGTCGACCAATGTTCCCGACCCATCCAACTCTCCCAAAATACCATTCAAGAAACATTTTTTAAATGACCATATCTTGGGCTACATGTGTTATAATTGAGCCCATGATACCTCATTTGAAATATATCGAGTAGAGGAATGCAATGGAAAAGGTATTATGGTCAGAAAAGTGACAACGGATCTCATAAATTGTAGAGAACATCAAGCCACGAATTTGGGGGGAAAATGGATTGCACAGACTTCAAATAGTCATATCTGGAGCTACGAGTAACAAAATCAAGCTAACAATAGCTCAATGGAAAGTTAGAGAAGAGGAGAATAGGTTGGGATGGATAGTATTGGAATATCGAGAGAAAAAAGGGCATGGAAATTAAAAATACATGAGGAACCTGGATTCGGATGAAGAACTAGATATATAGACTTCAAACATTTATATCTTGAGTTATGGGCAACAAAATCAGACCAACAAGGGCCCAATAGAAAATTGAGACAAAAGAGAATAATTTGGAATTATTTCATTCATCAGACAAAAGCCATAAATGCCTAGAAAATTTTGAGGAACTGAAGATAACACCAATGAACAAAGTCAATGATTGTTTTTTAACGAATATCATTTGTCAACTCCCATAGGGTGAATGTAACCACCCAAGAGTCTCTTCATATCCCATTTGTAACTCCCACATCCATCTTTTCGAAATGTAAAAAATAAATTGGGGGAAAAATGAAACAAACAACCAAGAGAACTCAAGAGTCTCTCTTGTATTATAAAAAGAGAACTCATAGGATAATGAATGACTTTTTCCCTTTGTAACAAAATATGGTATTACTACTTTTGAGGAATAAAGAGTAGGAGGCATTTGGGAAATAAGTGGCTTTGGTGGATGTACATTAGACTATTCTTTGTGCATTTGTCTTCTATTTGAGTAGATAGGATTGTGTTGTATGAACTATTTCCGCAATATGTTATGTCTTCTTATGCTATCACTGGTTTCCTTTTGGGTACATAAATTATGTTATAGATGCATTGTACAACTAATGTTTGTGTATTTGCAAAATTGTTGTTATCACTTATCATTAGCATACATGAATTTTTTCTGATTCTAACGATATTATCTCTCGTTGTACTCATTTTTTTAGTTTTTCTCCCGGGATAGGTTAGAATTAGTTTAGATTAGATTAGTTTACTTTAGTTAGATTAGTCTGAGAATTATTTAGAATTATTTTGGGGGAAGTTCGTTGTCTTTCCCATTTTTTATTCTTTTAATTTTGAGCGACAACAAGGCTCATAAACTCGTGGTAAACACTACCCCAAATGAGAGTGGGTCTGATTGGGACCTGTCATTGAGCATTTTCCCTCATCTGATTGAACAAGTTATTCTGACCCGTCAATACTACACAAGCACAAAATTTTTCATATCTTTCTCACCATGATGAAGGTACATTGTCATGCAGTCTCTTGTGGCATGCTAGACTTGGGAACATCAATTATGATAGCCTTCATATGTTGAATAAAAATAGTGTTTCTGGTTTGTCTACCATTCCAAGGAATTTGAAGCAATGTGATGCATGTATCCTTGGTAAACATAACAAGCAACCTTTTCACGATTCCTCTTTGAGAGCATGTAGAGCACTAAAGTTGACACACTCTAATTTGTGTAGCCCCATGCCTATGGAATTTGTGTTTGGTAATAAAGATACCATGAATTTTGTTGTTCATTACACCAAGATATGTTGGGTTTATTTGTTGAAACATAAATCTAAAGCATTTGAAACATTCAAAAAATTTAATGTATGAATTGAAAATGAAGCACAATCTTGTATTGGCACTTTTCATACTAATAATGGAGGGGGATATACTTTTGATGAGTTTGAAAGGTATCTTCACCAACATGGGATTAAGTTTCAAACCATTGTTCCATACAATCCTCAGTAGAATGGTGCAGCAGAAAGAATGAATGGAACACTATTGAATATGGTACATTCCATGCCATTTTTCAATAATGTGAAGTTGATGTTTTGGGTTGATGCAATTCTATGTGTAGTGTATTTGAGAAGCAAAATTCCATCTCATATTCTTCAGAACAAGACTCATAATTCCATTTCATACTCTTATGAACAAGACTCCTTATTAAATTTGGTATGATTGAATACTTTTGGTGAGGCAACTCAAGGTTTTTGGTTCCACTTATTATGCCTTAATTCATAAGGAGCAAAGAAACAAACTAGGTGTAAGGATTTGAAAGTGCATCTTATTGGGGTACTAAAAAACCATGAAGGCATATCGTTTGTATGATGAAACCAATAAAAATTTCATTATTTCCAGAGATGTGATTTTTCTTAAATCCACTAAAAATGACAAGACTATTGAGCAACAACTTGATCATTTTGATAGATTTACCGATGTAAAGACACATCAAGAGTTTTATGATGAGATTACAAATCTTGAAGGGGGGATCCCTATCTTGGATCAATCTATGGAATCTCCTTTTAGAGTGCCATCTCCTCCTCATGTATAATATCCAACCACTCCATGAGAACATGAGGTTCAATTAGATGATGTGATTGGGAAGATTGAAAGGTTGAATATTTATGGGAATGCAACACCATCTCAATCAATTGAGAAACCTGGGCCATCAATTGTTTTTCCAAAGTGGGTCATAAAGACACTTAAAACTATTCATCATGATGAGGTTGGAAATATATAAACTATAAGTTCAACAAGACGAGACAATGAAGATGATGCTGTAGATGATTCAAATTCAAGTGATGTCAACGATATAGAAGTTTCATATTATCGTGAATATACTTTATCTACTAACTTTGAACAAGTACAAACCAGATGGATCACTTGAAAAGCATAAGGTGAGGCTTGTGGTGAAATTATGTGCATAGAGAGAAGGCATAGACTACAAGGATACGCCTCCCCCCACAACAAAATGGGGTACCATTCGTGCTTTGTTGGCTTTGGCAAAACAAAATAGGTGGAAGATTCATCACATGGACGTGAAGGAAAAGTTCTTCAATGGAAAGTTAAAAGAGAATGTCTACATGTCTCAACCAAGAGGATTTGTTGTGGAGGGTCAATAACATAAGGTATGCAAGCTCATAAAGCCTTTGTATGGCCTAAAACAAACACCTCACGCATGGTATGAAAAGCTAACTAAGAATCTTTTGAAGATCAATTTCAAGCACTTTAATCTTAATGATGCAACTTTGTTTGTTAAGGAAATTAGCAAAACTATTGTATATATTGTGGTGTATGTAGATGATCTCTTGATAAAATGAAACAATGAAGCATATATTTCATTAATAAAGAAAGAATTTAAGAAGTGTTTTGATATGACAGACATGGGACATCTTCACTACTACTTGGCTATTGAAGTAACTCGAAATCCAAGGTATATATTCATCTCCCAAAAGAAGTACATTGTAGAGTTGTTGAATAAATTTGGTATGTTTGACTATAAAACTCTCTCTACTCCAATGGTGCAAACTTTGAAGATAATGTCAAAAGAAGGGAATGAATTTGAGGATGAAACTAAATATAGACAACTTGTGGGAAGTCTCATCTATATTATCACTACTAGGCCAAATAATTCATTTGCAGTTGGCATCCTTTATAGGTTCATGAAAAAACCTTGTGAAGGACATTGGTGGGTTGCAAAGAGATTTCTAAGGTACTGGAAGGGAAATTAATACTTTGGGCTTAAATACGGTAAGGTGAAGGGATTCAAACTAGTTGGATATATAGATTTAGACTTTTATGGGCACAAGGATAATGGAGTTTCTACTTCATTATACCTCGTGAGTCTTGTATAAACAACTATCTCTTGGACATAATGAAAATAGTTTATTCCATCATATTCCACTACAGAGGCAGAGTATGTGGTTGCTACAGAGGAAACAAATAAGATTGTGTGGCTTGGGAAGATACTAGAGGATTTGTAGGAGAAACAAGTGAATTCTAATCCACTTTTGATTGACAACACTTATACAATAAAGTTGGCCAAGAATCCTAGATTCCACGATTGAACAAAGCACATCAACACGATGTACCATTTGATTCAACAACATGTAGAGGTTCATACCATTCATTTGATACATTGTTCTAGAAATGAGAAAATTGCAAACATGTTCAACAAATCACTTGAAAGAGAAAACTTTGAAAAGTTCACAAATATGCTTGGACTCACAAAAACCCCTTTGGATTAAGGGGGGAATGTTAGATACATGATCCCAGGGATTATAGAATATTGTAATTATTATTATTCATTTAGGATAAATATGAAGAGTCATAGGTGAATAGGAATAGTCATTGTTATCGCACAAATTGTTGGTTGGGAAAATCTCGATCCAATCCACAAGATGGAAAGAAATTTTGGAATACCTATCCACTGTCACCTTAGATAGGTACTCCCCTAGCTTTAGTGAAGGAGAAATCCTACACAAGGGGGGCATCCTGTGTAAATGTGTTGAACCTGCACATAATAGATCTAGCTAAACAATAATACACACATTTACAAAGAGAATTTGAGAAAGAAGAAGAAGGAGAGAAAGAATGGAAGAATTCTCATTAACCGTTAGAATAATGAATAATTTACACATGATGTACTCTGTATAACTCAATGAGTTCGACTGGAGTATAACCAATGTGCCATAGTGGTGGTCTAGAGTGATCTGGACACACACTAGCAGTTACGAGAGTGAACTTCCACCTAGTCTAGTCTCTCAGGTAGTTATGGGAGTGAACTACCACCTAGTTGAGTTAACTAGTCAAGTAGTCTTCCGTTAACTGACTGGATAGAGATTAGTGAGGATTTAACTAAGGGAATCAAGGCTAATGCACCACTTTGGTGATGATACCAAGGCAATGTCTAATTAGCATGGTGATTATCCCAATGTTGCATGGTGACAAAACCAATGCAACATCTAAACTCAACTCAACTAGTCAAACTGAAGTGTCAACTGAAAGAGAATATAATCCAGGTGGAATATTCTCCCCTAAATTATAGGAGTATGGATAATGACTAATTATAACTAATAAACAAGGAAAAAACTTAGGAAAAATAAATCCTAGGTGTGTGTGAAGTAACTCCAACACCCCCCCTGAACATCACTATGGTGAAAATAAAGATCGGGTCTCGACAACGAGGCCATGTTAGGTACCCAAGTACAAAATATACACTGAAAATAAAGTGAGGAAAGAAGGAAAACCTCATGGAAACCCCCCCTCCTCAAGGTACAATGTATGTAAAAAGAAGAACTACAGTTGCTAAGCAACTGTGTCCTTCACTCCAAGATGACTTTGTAGAGAATGGAACTTCTGCTCAGTGAAGGTCTTGGTGAATATGTCTGCCATCTGTTTTGCTGAAGGACATAACTGTAAGTCGATGATCCCCTCACGTACTAATTCTTGGATGTAGTGCATGTGGATATCTATGTGCTTCATCCACTGCCTCTAAACTAGATCTCTGCAGAACTTCAGAGTGCTCTGGTTGTCACACCAGATGACGATTGGTCGATGAAACTGAATGCCCAACTCAGTGAGAAAATGTTGTAGCCACATAGCCTGAATGGTTATGTTAACTACTCCTCTGTACTCTACCTTGGCTGAAGATAGAGCAATGGCATCTTTCTTCTTGCTCGACCAACAGATAGGCCGAGAACCAACATTGAGTGAGTAACCAGATGTGGACTTGCGATCAATGCTATCGCTAGCCCAAATGAAATCAATAAACCTAGTGAGATCTAATGTAGAGTCTACTACATAATGAATCCCAAAGGTGATGGTGCCCTGTATGTATCGAAAGATACACTTTGCAACTTTCCAATGTAGCTCATGCGTCTCCTGCATGAACCTGGAAATTGCGCCAACTACATATGAGAAGTCTGGTCTGGAGTGTGTGAGATACAACAAACTGCCTACTAGATGTCTATATAGTGTGTTGTCAACCAGTGGAATCTCCCCACCATCCTCAAGTTTAACTCCTGATAGGAAATGAGTCAGAGCAGACTTGCAGTCTGTCATGTAAAATATTTCAAGGATATCTTGTGCATACTTGGCTTGAGATAGTTTGATGCCTGATGCATCCTGACTGATCTCGAGTCCAAGAAAGAAGTGTAGCGGACCCATGTCCATCATAAAAAACCTGTCATGTAGAATCCTGTTGACTGCAACAATCGCTGAAGTCGAGCACCCGGTGATCAACAAATCATCAACATACAGAACTAAAAGTAGAAGTGAATTGGTTGTCCTGAGCATGTAGACATTCGGGTCTGATTTACAATGTTCAAAGTTTTGTGACAACAAGTAGGAATCCATCTTGGCATACCATGCCCTTGGAGCTTCCTTGAGGCCATAAAGTGACTTATTCAGTTGACAGACCAAAGATGAGTCCTGCATAAATCCCTGGGGCTGTTCCATGTAGATATCCTCAGAGACATCATCATGAAGAAATGCATTCTTCACGTCTATATGATGGACTTCCCATCCCTTGGTTGGTGCAATGGAAAGTGCTAATCGAATGGAATCCATCTTCGCTACTGGAGTGAAGGTCTCATCATAGTCAATACCATGAACCTACTGAAAGCATTTGGAAATAAGCCTGGCTTTGTATCAGCGAATCTGTCCATCCACTGCACTCTTGGTCCTGTAGATCCATCTGCATATGACAAGTTTCCTCCCAGAAGGAAGGGGAACCAGATCCCAAGTTTGGTTCTTGAGGAGGGAATTGTAATCCTCCTGCATGGCAGATTCCCAAAAGGGATTTCTAGTAGCCTCGCCATAAGACTATGGATCGGAAGACTAAACCAAGAAAAGATGCCTGGAGGGCAATGGTTCAGTGGCAGTGAGTGCAACAAGAGGCTCCTCGAAATCAGATTGAGTCCTCCTAGTATCGGCTCGATCACCAACGAGATCCCCTGCATCCTGAAGAGTAGTCTGTGCCCACTTGGGCCTCTGCTTTGGCTCTGCAACTGTATATGGATGCTCTAACTCTACATCTAATTGTACCGAATCTGAATCTAAATCATCTGAGTCCTCTGAATAAAAAATCTCATCTGAAGAAGATTCAGCATGTGCATGCTCATCATCTCGAATAGGTGGAAGAGTGAAGGTGTCTGCATGTGGCTGCTGAGGTACATGCAAGACACTTTTCTCGAATTGGGCACTACGCTCAATAATGAGTTGGTCCGAGGAAAGATCAATAAGCTGATATCCCTTCACACCATCAGGGTATCCAACAAAAATGCACTCAGTGATCTGTGGATCAAGTGCCTTCCTCTTTTTAGAGGGAATCTGGGCCCATGCACGTGAACCAAAAATGCGAAAGTGGGTCACTTCCAGTTTGAGGCTGCTCCAAGCCTCATAGGGGGTCTTATCCTTGACAAATCTATGGGGAGATCTGTTTTGGATGTATGTTGCATAGTTAAGTGCTTCGGCCCATAGTCTTTGTGGTAGTGACTTTGCATGCAACATGCAAGATGCCATCTCCTTTAGAGATCTATTTTTTTTCGCTCAACAACTCCGTTTTGCTGCAGAGTGTAGGCAACTGTATGCTGCAACTGAATCCCTACCTCATGGAAAAGATTATGGATCTCGTGATTTACATACTCTCCTCTGTTATCCGTTCGAAAGACTTTGATCTTCTTTCTGAACTATGCCTCAACCAAGGCTTTGAAATCTTTGAGGTGTTGAAAGACCTCCGATTTTTTCCTTAGAAAGTAGATCCAAGTAAAACGTGAGAAATCATCAACAAAAATGAGAACAAACCTCGCTTTGTTGATGGATGGATGTGGAAAAGGACCCATAAAGTCATTGTGGATCAGATCTAAAGCTGCGAAATCTTGCTGAGACTTTCCTTTGTCAAATTTCTCTTGAGGGTGTTTTCCGAGAACACATCCCTCACATACTCCCTGGTAGAGCATCAACTAATCTATGCTTGCTAAGTTGTTGCATGTATCTTAAATTCAAATGTCCAAACCTTTTGTGCCATATCCTACTACTTTCATCAACATGATTAAGCAGTAAAGCAGAATCAGGTTCAATGAATTCAAAAAAAGTATACAATCCACACTGATGATTTACCTCACTGGTAGCAACCCTGAAGTTGATTTTCATGTCATAGATGTCCACAGAATTTGGTGTGAAGATGATTTTCTTTCCGGTGCCGGAATTCGTCATCTGAAACACAGAGATAAGGTTGACATAAAGTTTGGGAACATGCAACACGTTCTCGAAGCTTCCGTTGGTGAGTTCAATCCTTCCTTTTCCGGTGACTTTGACATAAGAGTTGTCCCCCATCAAAATAGGAGGACCTTTGCATGAATCCAATGAAGAATAGATTGCTTCTGAGGCATCCATGTGATGTGATTCTCTTGAATCTACAATCAAAGCATCGGGAGAGGAGTTGATGGCAATCAAGGCATGGCTAGAATTGCCTTTCTTGGAATTCAGATCTTTTGGCTTCTTCGTCTTTGCACCCTCGAGGATGCGATATCCAAGGTTGTTTTTCTGAAGTATTTGAGACATCAGATCTATTTATTTTTGCATGCATGCAGATTCCGAATGGAATCCTTTGTGACAATACATGCATTTCTCCCCTTTTCTTCCCTTTTCCCCTTTGGACCTAGAGGCATTGCTGAAGGGTTTTGTGTACCCTTCCTTCTTCGGATGTGCATGAGATTTCCATTTATATTTTTCTTTAGATTTATGATATTTTTGGTTGCCATCATGCACAGTGAGTGCATGCGCCCTTGGGCCTTTGATTGTGCCCGTGTTGATGGGCTTGGTTTGCTCTTGTGTCAAGGATTCAATAAAGTCCTCAAGAGAAGGCATCTTCCAGGTGGCTCCAGAGGCGAATATGACATTATGGAATGTGGATACAAATACAAAGAATTAAGGACCAAGCTTGGAGAGAATGGTGATAACCATTTGTTTCTCCTCTGCCAATTTATCAACCCCTCAAGCTTTGAGTTGCAGCAGTAAATCCTTGAATTTTGTAAAGAAATATTGGATATTGTTGAAGCTTTTTGGATCCAATGTGAGAAGATCCACCTCTAGCATGTATCCCCTCATCTCATACTATTTTCCAAAGATCCCTTCCAAGGTTTTCCAGGCTTCATTGGGAGTCTTATAGGAAGATATATGAAAAAGGAGATTGGGAGAAATAATACTGCAAATTGTTCCGAGTGCCTCATCCATGCGATTTAAGTACTTGGATTTTTCTATGGCTTATGTCGACTCTGTATCTGTATTCATGGTTAACCTGTACAACCCTTTGGATCAGATATGTATGGCTATTTTCTTCTTCCATGCAAAATAGTTGTAAGGTGTAAGAATGAATTCTTTTTGGAATTCCATTTTTCCGGTGTCTTCAATATTTTGTACTTGCAAAAATTTTTGGTGTAGCTTTTGCTTAGCAGTCCATCAGCTCTGTTACCATGTAAATGTGTTGAACCTGCACATAATAGATCTATCTAAACAATAATACACACATTTTCAAAGAGAATTTGAGAAAAAAGAAGAAGGAGAGAAAGAATGGAAGAATTCTCATTAATCGTTAGAATAATGAATAATTTACACATGATATACTCTGTATAACTCAATGAGTTTGACTGGAGGATAACCAATGTGCCATAGTGGTGATCTAGAGTTATATGGACACATGTAATGTCCCTTTCCAAATAGGAGCTCCAGAGAGGAGGCTTAATGGTCTAAACCGCCCCGTTAGACTATAGCCAGGGCCAAAGAGGGGTAAATCGGGTTACTAGAGGTCACTCTAGTCACAGGTGTTATATTCAGAAAGTGACATTGAGCTAAAAAGGATTAAAAGTTCTTTTAAGTCATTATGAGCTAAAAATAGAAGTTAACAGTGAATTAGGGTTTCAGCTGTGATTTAGGGTTTTGGAAGTCAACAATGAATTAGGGTTTCAACATGATTTAGGGTTTTGGAAAGCTATAAAGGAAGGGTCACCGACCTAATTCATCATTATGCAAATTGTGACTTGTCATTGAGGAGAAGAGGTGCATATCAGGAGAGATAGTTCAATGCATTCTAGGAGGAAGACACCAGTTGGTTGATTTCGGTGTTGAAAGACACACCCTAGTCATTGAGAAGATCATCCAGGTCTTCCATCATTCTTCATTGATTCCGCAGTGCTCCCATATTTTGGGTATTATCTTTTAGTTGCTTATTTGTATTCCGGCTAAGATCCTTTTGTCTTTTGATCTAGCTGAGTGTTTTTTTTTTATTCAGCCGTAGTTGCTTATTTGTATTCCGGATAAGATCCTTTGTTTGTTGATCTAGTCAAGTATTGTCAGTTTATTCAGTCACATTCAACCATTTTGTAATCCACAGAGATATCATAATCCAAACTTTGCAGTCCTTTGTCACGTTTATTATTTGTATGATCATTTATATGCTATAAATGATTAATCCTACACACACATTAGGAGCATTTCCTAGACTAGCCAAGTCAGGAGCATTACAGTGGTATCAGAGCTTTAGTCCTACCAACCTATGACTAAAGACAATGAGTGCAGTAGAAGACCCAGAGGGCCGTGAACACGTAGGTGACGAATATGTCACTTACAATAGGCATCAGGAAAGAATGCATAGGCCTAGTTTTCCCCCTTTTCCTCCTAGCTAAGAGAAAGAGGAAGAGGCACACAAAGCAGCCGAGAGAAGGGCAGAGCGTGAGGCAGAGAGGATGCTAGGAGATAGATATGAGCGACCAGAGGGTAGTGGAAAGGCCCCTGTAGATCCAAAGACATCTTTTATGCAGGTTATCAATGATATGTTAGCTAGTCAATGGACCGTGTCTAAGTCCTTGGCACATGTGGTTGATAGATTGGATAGAGTGGGCACCCCAGATACACAAGTCCCACATGCAGCACAGGGGAACTTAGGAGTAGGCAGTAGACCCTAGTCACCCTCTCGCACATACACCTCTGTGAGTAGGATTCCCAGACCCTTGTTTCCCAGTTTCCAGAGGGCACCCCCGTTAGCAGCACCACCATCGATAGGACACGGGCCACCCACTCATGCCGACGACATTGCAGAGTATAGGAGGGAGTACGCAACATTGGGTCATGACTTCCATCAGGACATGACCTTAGTCGAGTATTGTGGACTCATACTCAAGAACCGCCCCAGAGAGCCGTAGAGGCGAGGACCACAACAACAACATGGGCATAAACTCGATTTCATTTGAAAAGTTGGGAAACTCACCATCCCTTCTTTTGACGGATCGTCCAAATACACCTCTAGAGCTTGGGTACAAAAGCTAGACACGTATTACAAGCTCAACAAGATGACCGAGACAGAGGCCATCAATTTCGAGGGTGAGGCACACGAGTGGTGGTATCATGGAATTGTGACATTGGGTCACAGTCACATCACCTCCTATAGGGAGTTTAAAGATAGGCTCATGGATAGGTTTGATAGGAAGGATCCTCAGATACAGTTCAAGAATCTAGCCCAGTTGAGACAAACGGTCACAACAACGATGTTCATCACAGAGTTTCAGCGGGTAGCCGTGGAAGTGACAGATATATCAGAGCCTAGGCTGATCATGCTATTCACAGAAGGACTCATAGAGCCTTTGAGAGGATGGGTGAAGGCATACAGGCCTCCCACTTTCCAGGATGCCATCCTTTGCACTCGAGATCTGGGAGACTCAGTTCCAAAGATTAAAACTTTCTCCAAACCATTTGTGCCCTAGAGGGATCAAGACAGGAATCCATTCTAGAGAGAATGGAAGGGCAAGGAGAAGTTGGATGATGAGACTAGGCGAGAGCTTATGAGGAAGAAGCTTTGCTTCAACTGCAGAGATCCTTGGGTCCCAGGCCACAGGTGCATGGGAAAGGGAGAGATTCATTATATTGAGGTAGCAACAGACAGTGTGGACAATGAGGAGGAGGAGTAGAATAGTGGATCCACTAGTTCAGAGGAGGAGTCAGCACCATCAGAGGAGAAACCTCCCCATAGACCACCGACACTGGCAAGAGCCCATCCTCCAGTAGTCCCACAACCGCCAGAACAGGCTAACAGGAGGAAACCAACAAAGGGAGGTGTCACAACAACCCTTTATGGTGTTCCCAGGTATGATACCCTGTGTATCAGAGGGATTATTCAGGGGCAACGAACAATCACCTTGATAGATGGTGGGGCCACCCACAACTTCATCAACGCTTCACTAGTATCGAGACGGGCACTTCAGACAAAGGAGTTTGAGGGGTTTGATGTTGCGGTAGCAGATAGCCACATAGTGGAGTGTCTAGACAGAGTTCCAAACTTAGAGATGAAGTTAGGCAACTACACAGTGAGAGACACATTTTATGTGGTTGACTGATCAAACAAAGATGTGGTGTTAGGAGTTCAGTGGATGATTACCTTGGGAAAAATCACTACCAACTACCAAACCTTGGAAATGGGATTTAGAGATCAAGATGGGAAGAAGGTTGTTCTAAGAGGTATGTCGACAGGAGCACCCAGGACAGTTTCAGCCAAGAGGATGGAGAGGATATTTAGACATGGGGAGGTAGCATATGCCGCATAATGCTTGATCACTACTCAGAAGGATTTGTAAGGTCGACAACAATACCATACAGAGATCAAGAATTTATTGGGACGACATCAGCAGGTCTTTGAGGCAATTCCACCAGGGAGACCACTCGACAGGGGGTTTGAGCACACCATTGAGTTAGAGGAGGGGGCCAAACCTATGATCACCCGCCCTATCATCATCCTCGGAGGTTCAAGGATGAGATAGAGAAGGAAATCAAGGAATTGTTGGCGATGGGACACATCAGACTGAGCAACAACCCATTTGCTTCTTCATTTGTCTTAGTTCTAAAGAAGGATGGCACCATGAGGATGTGCATTGATTATCGAGCCTTTAACAAGAAAACCATCAAGAACTGGTACCCTATCCCACGCATTGACGAGTTGATGGATGAACTGCATGGGGCAATTTTCTTCTAAAAAATTGATCTACGCTCTGGATATCATTAGATCAGCATTCGAGAGCAGGACATAGAGAAGACGACATTTTAATGTCATTTTGGACACTTTGAGTTCATGGTTATGCCACTTGGGCTAACCAATGCACCCGCTACATTCCAGTCTTGCATGAACCATATATTCAGGGATCAGTTAAGGAAATCAATCTTGGTTTTCTTCGATGACATCTTGATCTATAGCTGGTCATGGAAAGAGCATATGAGGCACCTGGATGAGGTATTGAGCATCATGGAGGCACAGTCATTATATTCCAAAGAGTCCAAGTGTGATTTCGGTATGACATTGATGATTTACTTAGGCCACATCATCAATGTATAGGGGGTACAGGTGCACCAAGAGAAGATCTTCCCTATTCTGGATTGGCCGATGCCCAAGAACGTGACATAATTGAGGAGCTTCTTCGGGCTGTGCATCTATTACAGGTGGTTCGTCTGAGGTTTTTCTTAGCTTAGAGCACCACTGATAGATCTTACCAAGCATGGGGCCTTCATATGGACCAGGAAATCATAGGAAGCCTTTGATCACATGAAGGAAGTCATGGGCACTTGTCCAGTGTTGGCATTACTAGAATTCACATTGCCATTTGTACTAGAGTATGATGCATCCGGTGAAGGGATCGATGTAGTTTTGATGCAGGGTGGACACCCCATTATATTTGAGAGCCAAAAGCTTAGTCAACCTGAGAGGTTGTACTCCATTTATGACAAGGAAATGTTGGCAATCGTGCATGCCTTGACCAAGTTTAGACAATATTTGGTGGACAACAAATTCGTGGTCAAGACCGATCACAACAATTTGAAGTATTTCCTTGAGCAGAAGGACCTCAGTGAGCGCCAACAAAAAAGGGTGATGAAGGTACAGGCATTCAACTTTGACATAGAGTATTTCAAGGGGAAGAAGGACATTGTGGCCGATGCACTATTGATGAGACCTGCAACATGTTCTTTGATGGAGATTTCAGCAGATTGGAAATCCCACTTGTTAGTGGAATATTCCAATAACAAGTTCGCTTGTGAGGTGATGGATGGGCAGATACAGGATGATCAGTATAGGGTCATTGACGATGTCATATTTTACAAGGATAGAGTCTACTTGGTGCCATATTCAGGGCTTAAGAAGAAGATCCTCACCGCAGTTCATGATTCACCTCTAGCAGGCCATCATGGGTTTTTCAAAACCTACAGACAGATCCGAGAGAGGTTCTCATGGAAGGTCCTCAAACAAGACGTTATGAGACACGTAAGTAAGTGTGTGACTTTCCAACAGAACAAGTCAGAGCATGCTCTTACACCAGGGCTACTTCAGCCACTCCCCATTCTAGAGCAGAAATGGGAGAGTATATCTATGGACTTCATCACAGGTCTACCCAAGGTCCAGGGTAAGGATTGTATCTATGTAGTGGTCAACATATTGACCAAGTTTGCTCACTTCTACACCATATCGACAGAGTACGGTGCAGTTCAGGTAGCCAAGATTTTCTTCAGGGAGGTCTTCAGACTTCATGGGTTGCCGAAGAACATCGTCAGTGTTAGGGACAATCGGTTCATAGGGAAATTTTGGAGAGAGTTGTTTCAGTTGGTGGGGACAGAGTTGACACCTAGCACCAGCTATCACCCTTAGACAGATGGGCAGACTGAGATTGTCAACAAGTGGGTTGGAGGGTATTTGAGGAACTATGTAGGAGGATAGCAGAGAATGTGGGTAAAGTGGTTACATTTAGGAGAACATTGCTACAACACCACCTTCCACATGTCCATTGGTATGACACCCTTCTGAGCATTGTACAGATATGATGATCCCACTTTGGTAGACTTGGTCTTCAGGGAGAGCATAGCTCCCAAGGCCAAGGATTGGATCATAGAGATTCAGGAGATTCTCAAGTTGTTGAAAGAGAACCTGCAGATGGCGCAAAACCGACATAAGATAAGTGCGGACATACATAGGATAGAGCGCAACTTTGAGGTTGGAGATTTGGTTTTCTTGAGACTCCAACCCTACAGACAGTCATCTCTGAAGAAGAGTGGGGTTGAGAAGCTCAAGCCAAGATTTTATGGTCCTTACAGGATCATGTGTTGAGTAGGCGAGGTTTCTTACGAGATAGAGCTTCTAGAGGGGAGCAAGATTCATAATGTGTTCCACGTGTCTTGCCTAAAAAAGGTAGTGGGACAATTCATTAGCACATCAGAGGAGCTTCCCCCATTGGATGAGGAGGGACAATTTGCGTTAGTTATGGAGGAGGTTTTGGAGTTTTGGGATTCGAAACTGAGGAGCATGGTCATCAGAGAGTGTTTGATCAGATGGAGAGGGCTTCCAGTAGAGGACGCTACTTGGGAGAGCGAGCAGGTGTTGCAACACCCTGGACTGGTATTGCTTGAGGACAAGCAATTTTAGGAAGGGAGGACTGTAATGTCCCTTTCAAAATAGGAGCTCCAGAGAGGAGGCTTAATGGTCTAAACCGTCCCATTAGACTATAGCCAGGGCCAAAGAGGGGTAAACAGGGTTACTAGAGGTCACTCCAGTCATAGGTGTTATATTCAGAAAGTGACATTGAGCTAAAAAGGGTTAAAAGCATTTTTAAGTCATTGTGAGCTAAACATAGAAGTCAACAATGAATTAGGGTTTCAATAGTGATTTAGGGTTTTGGAAGTCAACAGTGAATTAGGGTTTCAACATGATTTAGGGTTTTGGAAAGATATAAAGGAAGGGCCAACGACCTAATTCATCATTATGCAGATTATGACTTGTCATTGAGGAGAAGAGGCACATCTCAGGAGAGATAGTTCAGTGTATTCTAGGAGGAAGACACCAGTTAGCTGATTTCGGTGTTGAAAGACACACCCTAGTCACCGGGAAGATCATCCAGGTCTTCCATCATTCTTCATTGATTCCACAGTGCTCCCATATTCTGGGTATTATCTTTTAGTTGCTTATTTGTATTCCAGCTAAGATCCTTTTGTCTTTTGATCTAGCCGAGTGTTGTTATTTTATTCAACCACAGTTGCTTATTTGTATTCCGGCTAAGATCCTTTGTCTGTTGATCTAGTCAAGTATTGTCAGTTTATTTAGCCACATTCAACCATTTTGTAATCCACAGAGATATCATAATACAAACTTTGCAGTCCTTTGTCGCGTTTATTATTTGTATGATCATTTATATGCTGTAAACGATTAATCCTACACACACATTAGGAGCATTTCCTAGACTAGCCAAGTCAGGAACATTACAAACACCGGCAGTTATGGGAGTGAATTGCCACCTAGTCTAGTCTCTTAGGTAGTTATGGGAGTGAACTGCCACCTAGTTGAGTTAACTAGTCAACTAGTCTTTAGTTAACTGACTGAACAAAGAGTAGTGAGGAGTTAACTACAAGAATCAAGGCTAATGCGCCACTCTGGTGATGATACCAAGTCAAGGTCGAATTAGCATGGTGATGATCCCAATGTTGAATGGTGACAAAACCAATGCAGCATCTAAACTCAACTCAACTAGTCAAACTAAAGTGTCAACTGAAAGAGAATATTCTCCAGGTAGAATATTCTCCCCAAAATTATAGGAGATTGGATAATGACTAATTATAACTAATAAACAAGGAAAAACCTTAGGAAAAATAAATCCTAGGTGTGTGTGAAGTAACTCCAACATCTCGGGTGACCCTAGGGGGAAATGAGATGGAAAGTGGAGTAACGAAAGGTGATGCCCCTATAGGTCAAGCCAAGAAATTGAAGATAGCTTGGAAATGAGTCTTGGTGATGGTAAATGGTTTCTAGAGACTTGAGTACCTACATAAAATAATTGTACCTGCCCGAGACAAGAGAAAAGACAAATATACAAGCCCAATATTCAAATGGACAAGCAAGTGAAGCTTGTTTTCCTATGTAGCAGTAGTAAAAAATGATATAAATCAGCGAGTAAATGGTAATAAAAGCTGCTAAATATGTCACTGAATGTCAAGTAAAGATGCAAGATGTTAAGCTAGCATTGACTAGTATAACTCAAGTAAGATAAAGAAATACTTCAATGATAAAGTAAGACTATTAAGTAATGTTATTGAATAAATATTATGAAAGGATTATGGCTGTAGCGAAATATTGCTACACGAGAAAAATCTACCCAAGAAATCAGCAAACAACTTTCCCAACAATTAGCCAATATCAAGTAGAATATCAATGACAATTTGCAAGCAAATTCTTATGGTAGATCAATGAGTAAATTAGGGGTTTAAGAGTGTTTTTCTGCAGCCCTAATGGCTGTAGCACACATTTATTACAGAAGCAAGAAATACTTGGCCAAATATGATTCCCTAGAGGCTCAAAGTGGCTAATAACATATAGAATTGATTCTACTTCAAACAATTTGAATATCTCGCAAAATAACGCATTCCAATGCAAGTAATTTATTTCTCCAATGCAAATTTCAGATTAGTGCCTTTAATCTATGGGTAAATGTAGTCTTGGTTATGAGTGTTGATTCTACAATATCCCTAGGGGTGTGGGCCCTTCTACTCCCTAGAGCATGCAAAACCAACTAAGGTAAGGCTAGGAGGGTGTAATCCCTTTTACTCTTTCTAGCAACCTTGTAAAAAATGATTTGTCAAATTGCAACTAAAATGGACCTTGGTGGAGTGTGTATACTCTTATACTTCTCCAAGGTTTTACAACAATAATATCAATGAAATGAAAAAAACGCCAACAAAATCCAGAAATTTCCTTACCAATTCCACAAACTAGCATGAACAAACCCTAGGTTACCAAGCAATATCCATCCAAAGCAAAAAATCAAGCCTCCAAGAGGTGCGCACAACCTTAGCTCCACAATATACCAAGATAAAACACCAAAAGATAGTTTCACAAGAGAGAGATAGTCCAAATTTCCCAAGTAGGGTGCAAATTTAAGCCAAGTAGTCTTCTCTTATGAGATAGTGATGATAAAAATGAAATGAATTTGATCCTTATGCATACAAAAACTCTAGAATTTGTTTGTCCACATTTAGTTAGGGTAAACCAAAAAGTAAGGAGGCTGACCTCCTTTACTTTTCTCCTTTACAAGATAAATTTAAATTTTCACATGAAAAAACCCCAAAAACATGGCGTCATCTCCTTAAAGGGTGACATTTTGGAACTTTAGTGAAGTCGTTGGGGTTGTAGGAGAAAGCGCTAGGCCTCCAAAGGCCATGTGTCCTCAAGCCAAGTGTCTCCTCCACAATGCAAGATGTCCTCCAATCCAAAAGTTCCAAGTGTCCATCAACCACCACATTCCGTAGCCCCAAAACAAGACGTCAAGCCTAGAAAAGTGGTGTAAGAGCTCCCAAGCAACTTGATGGGATGGAAGAGGGCTAGGTGTCACTGTCCAAGGTGTCCTTTCTTACCTCCAAAGGAAACATCCATCATCCAGCTAGTCCCAAAGAGTGGGTCATGGCATTCAACCTATGGGATTCCTGCCCCCATGAAGGCCCAAGATGGGCTTGTTACTTTAAAAGTCTATCAACAAGGTCCTGCAAAGACATACAAGTGTGCCCTCCAAAGATATCAAGTCAAATAATTATGGCAAGTAAAATCACATTTAATACAAGAGCCACCTAAACATGTGCATCAAAACTACCTTCTCAAATTAAACAAGTGCTTAAAGACCCTATGCAATTTGCCAAGTTTAGGTATGCGAGGGTTGACAAGGTGACCTATTGGATGAACCATTCCTTGAGTCAAGGAGTGTTTCCTCGGTGGAACCTTTCTAAGTCATATGGAGAATATGAAGTGCATGGGGTTCATGACATACAAGGGTTTGTATTGTCTCATTTATGGGTGCCTTTATAGAGGGTGTGTTGCAGCTTCGTTTTCAATGCATCCTTTTTCGAAGCCTATTTATTTGCCATTAATTAATTAGGGTACAGAATGACTGGGTACTCCCAATGGGTAACATAAAACTTGTGGGGTAGTACCAAAGTGCACTTTAAGGGAGAGGTACACAGAGTGCCATAGGGGTAAATAAAATCTTTTAATGCACTTGTGTAGATCCCTTAACAAGTGGGACATTTTTATATATGTGTATTTGCTTTTGCAGGTCTTTGATTTTTTAGGAGAAACGTTTCATTGTTCTCAAGAATTCTATGGGAAAGCATATGGAAGTTTATAGTTTTGGATTTTATCTTTTTCCAACCACATTCCTTCTAGGCCTTCAGCTCCTTCTTCCCATGAAATGAGGTACAATCCCTTCTTGGGTCAATACACCCGAAAATCCAAAAAGATAAGGAGATGAAAGGATGAAATGTGAAAAGTGATAAGTATGATCGGGAATGGAATGATGACTTGTCAAGGGGACCTCCTAGTAGCAAACCCATCCCCAAGGGTGACCACTTACTTGGGTGCAATGTCAACCGCCAAAGTGAAACACAACAAATAACATAATTTCCAAGCAGATGTTATATAATCAAAAGCATCTTTAAATGCAATATATTTGAATGCCTCTAGTATAAAAGTGATACTTACCACAATACCTGACTTGTACTTCATGGAGAAAGAACCATTGTCTTTCAGAAGCAAGTTGATGTGGTGAATTCCATCGTGACAATCCGGTATGTGTGGTGGTGAAGTGGGTCTCTATCTGTGCATGTGGACGCTGACAGTCATTTATCTCTCGAAACTCCATGTCTACAACTTGATGGCCTTGAGACATTATCTCATTAGTTATCGTTAGAAATTAGGGATAACATCTGGCTCCTACTCATGGACATGTACTCACTGTAGAGTGCAAGAGAACCTCAACATCTTCTGGTCAGACCTGTGCTTACACTGAAACATAAAATCATGAAATCTACGGTGGCTGTCTCACCCTTTACTCATATAACCAAAAACCAAAATTTCAATTAATCTAGAAAATAAAATTTTGTATTTTTAATATAATATGATGAAAGAGAAACATGTAAATCGACATTGCAAGTAAAGCAAAATGAAAATAAAATATGAAATGCAACTAAACTAACATGAGAAATTAAGATGCAAATGTAAGAAAGTAAGATGACCTACCTACATACTTGGGGCTTGGGCCTTGAAGAAGTCAAGTACCATCTAGGAAACAATGCTTGAGGAGGGATCCATTCATCGGTAATGGCATCCTTCTCCCCTCTATTGTGGACAATTAGAAAGAGTCTAACCCAGATATTTCCTCAATCGTGTAGGGTCCCAACCATAGACTATCAAACTTCTGATGCATTCCAGGTTTTTCTATTCTTTTGTCCCGTATTAGGACCAAATCCCCCTTCTTGAAATCTCTCGACCTTGCTTTACGATCAAAGTTTCCTTTTACTTTATCCTGGTTCTTTTTCATTTGATCAAAAGCCATTCTTCGAGTTTCCTCCAACTCCATGAGTTGATCAATTTGCCCTTCCAATGCTTCTTTATCCGTGGTGAAGTGTTGGGTTAATTTCAAGGATCTAATTTGGTGGTTCACAAGAAGACGTGCCTCCAACCCGTAAACTAATTTGAAAGGGGTTTCCTTGGTAGAAGTCTTAGTAGTTGTGCAGTATGCCCACGGGGCATATTTGATCTTGTTATCCCAACTTTTCTTGTTTTCTCCAACAATCTTCTCTACAATATTCATGATGTTCTTGTTTTTGGATTTTGATAATCCATTTCCTTGAGGATAATAATTTTTAGAGTGTAAATTTTTTTTTCCATATTTGAAACAAAACTCATCGAGCCCCATCGAACTCAAATCCTTGGCATTGTCTGTGGTTATCTTGACAGGAACACCAAATCTAGTGATAATATTCTCTTAAAGGAATTTCATTACCACCTCTTCTATTAATTTCGTTGTTGGGACAACTTCCACCCATCGGGTGAAATAGTCAGTGGTAGTCAAAACCCATCGATAACCATTACCAGAGTTGTCCTTGAACTCGCCAATGAAATCCAATCCCCACTATTGGAAGGGTGCCTCTACAACAATAGGTTTAAGAGGGAGGGCATGGAGGCATTACTTTTCAACAAAGAACTAACAAGGCTTACAAGATCTGACGTATCGATTCATGTCAGATAAAATAGTGGGCCAATAATATCCTACCCTCAAAATTTTATGGGCAATAGTGTGGGCTGAAAAATGGCGTCCACAATATCCTGAATGAAATTATTATACCATCTTGTATGCTTCTTCTTTATTTACACACCTAAGGATTACCCCATCAGGGTTCCTCCATTCGAGACCATCTTGCGTCAAGAAAAACTTCATGGCATTGAGCCTTATGGCTCTCCTCTTATGATCGAAAAGATGATCAGGACAAGTAAGATTCTTCAACTAGTAAATAATGTCTAAATACCATTCATCCTCCCTAATTTCAATTATGACAACATTGATCTGTTCTTTTTCTCCCATATCGATAACTTCCTGATTACTTTCTGTCAACATTTTGGCTAACCCTTGGCCTTTGATTATCTTGGATGTTTTGGTCTCCAAGTTGTACTCTTGTATTTGTGAAACCCATTTTATCCTTGATCCAAGACAATCCTATTGTGACAAGACATCCTTTACAGTAGCGTATGGGACATAAGCTTTAATCTTGCTATACCCTACGTAAGTTCTAAAATGCTCGAGGAACTTGACAATAACATAGGCTTGATTTTCCATAATGGTGTAATTTATCTATGAGTCTCTAAGGTTTTTTCTCATGAAAGTGATCAATTGTTCACCTCCTTGATCATTCTTTTGCAAAAAAACTCCTGTGATGGTGTCTTTTGAGGCGAAAGAGAAAATGATGAAATCTTTAGAAACATCTAGGCTAACTAAGACTGGCGCGATAGTTATTTCCTCTTTGATACGTTGGAAAGCCTTCAGGCCTTCGTTATCCCATTCGAAACATGCATCCTTCTTTAACAAGTGATTGAGGGGTTTCAAGATTTCAACAAAATTTGGAATGAACCTCCTTATGAAGTTGATCTGGACAAAGAAAGATTGCAAGGATTTCTTGTTTTTAGGGAGAGAGATGTTCTTGATGGCTTCAATTCTGGAAGGATCTATCGAGATGTCATCTTTGAAAATGATATGTCCTAATAAATTTCCTTTATCCACACCAAATATTGATTTCTTTGGATTAAGAGAAATGCCATATTCTCTGCATATTTGAAAAATCGTCCTTAAGTGTTGGATATGTTGATCTCTTTTCTTGGAGATAGAGGTTAGGTCATCCTAGTAAATCTCTATTAGTTTCCCAATTAAGTCTCTGAAATCATAATCCATGGCACGTTGGAAAGTAGCTCCTACATTAGTCAACCCAAAAGGAATTCTCAAATACTTGTAAATTCCACAAGGGGTGGTGAAAGAAATTTTAAGCTGGTCATCCTCTTTCATAAGCACTTGGTTATATCCTGAAAAGTCATCAAGCATGGATATCATTTCTTCCCTGGTGACCCTCTACAAAAGGTACTCCATGTTTGGAAAAGGATAATTGTCTTTAAGTGAGGTCTGGTTAAAATTTATGAAGTCAACGGATATCCTGATATTACCAGTCTTTTTTTGGACAATGAGGGGATTGAACACCCAAGATGAGTACCTAATGGGTTTGATTATCCCTGCCTCAACCATCTTTTGCAACTCCTTTTGGACTTGTGGTGCAAATTTTGGGTTCATTTGTCCGAGCTTCTACTTGAAGGGTTTTGTGCCCTCTTTAAGAGGAATATCATGTTGTATAATGTCTTCTCAGTAAGCCTTTAGATCCTCAAACAACCAAGGAAAAACATCCTTAAATTTTTTTATGGGAGCAATCAACTTATCCCTCTCATTAGGAGTTGTCCCCTTCCCAAACTTGACCATTTCTTGGGATTCCTTGGTGCCAATATTGAACTCGATGACCTCATTTTTTATATTACTTGACGCTTTCCATTTATACATATCATCTCAATCAAATGATCTCTCTAGGGGAACGATGCCTTTGGGTAATGGTTTGTTAGATACATCTGTAATATTGATATTTTTTCCCTTGACCAAAAGGTTTATCCGAGTTTCAGAAAAATCGCTCTCATTTTTAAGAAAATGAGATATTTGGTCCTCATTATCAAAGACCTGCCAATCTTCCAATTTTTCAGGTAATGAAGGCATGAAGTTCACTTCTACTTTGTAGAGACCGATCTCTTTTAAATGTTGCAAAGTAGAAGCAAATACCACAAGGTTGTCCGCCATATGATTTTCTTCTCTAAGGATAGCCTCAATTGAAAAGTTATCAAACTTCTTCATGGCATCCCAAATAACGTCTATGTACTTCTTCAACCTTGGGTTTTTCAACTGCAAAAATCTTGTTAATTTGTGAGACAATCAAATTTGAATCCCCTCTTACATGTAAATATTTGACGTTCATATCAATGGTGAGGTTTAAACCCAAAACTACGGCTTCATCCTGAGCTATGTTGTTAGTGCAATTGAACTCAAGCATGCATGAGAAAAGGGTATCCTCTTTATCAGGCAATATCAAGACCACTCTAACACTTGAGGCTGAACTTGAGTGTGCACCATCAAAATCTAATCCCCAACATCCATCCCTCTTCTCCTGTTCTTGAAAGAGAGAGTTTTCCAAAATGAAAGTGTTGTCAATTCCTTTGTTGATAACTTGATGAGAAAAGTTAGTACATTTGACAGGTTTCATGGGAGCTTCTTCCCGAGTCTCATTTTTTGTGACGCGCTCTCCATTTTCACTTCCTGTGATATGAGGTTCCTCTGGTTCATTGGGCGGTGATAGAAAACTTTGAATATGCTGCAAACAATTCTTTTATGCTTTGTTTGTTGCCATGGCCTCCTCAATTATCAACCTTTCTTCCACCAAGGGAGCCCTTTTTTCAGAATCTAGTGTTTTCCCCTTCCCTATGAAACTCATTATTTGAGAAACAACTCTCTTGGAAGCTCCCCTTTTCTCCTTATCCAAGTAATCCTTGGTGGTATGGGGGGGTTTGGGGTTGGGAGGTGGAGTAGTGAAATTGGTGAGCAGGTTCACTTGTGTGACTTCTTTCGAACAATCCTCAACTTGGTGGAATGAGGAAGCCAAGTTCTCCTCAATTTCACATGCCCTTTCTTGGGCTTCAATCAAGGTAGAAGGGAGATTTTTCCCTATTAGGAAACCACACCGGTCTTTTATGGTTGACATGTAAGTCTTGAGGATATTATGTTGAGTAGGCTCAAAATTTTGGGGAAAACTCTTCACAAGGGTATTGAATCGGTCATTACAATCACATATACTTTCACCTAGCTCCCTCTTGCAATGATATAATTTATTGTAAAGGGATATGTAATCTTTCCATTTAGTAAATCTCTTAATGAAAATATATCAAAAGGCATCTGAGTTTGTGATTGTCCCCGTTGAGATGTTGTTATACCATTCTTGGGCCTTCCTGATGAGGGAGTAGGAAAAAAGCCTCATCCAAACATTCTTGTACTAGTCATAAGGTTCAAGGGCCCTTAGAAAGGCATATAGGTGACACTTAGCCAGAATCAAGTCTTCTCCTAAAAAGTTGGAAGCCATTTCTTGAAAACTTTTGGGATTTGGTGGGATGATACAGGGATACTTGTCATGTCTAGGGGCTCATAAATTCCTTTGACCCATTGATTATGGGGAGTGTTTGGTGGAAAACGTATGGACGAGGTTGAAGGCCCCAGAGAGGTAGGAGAGGGAAAATGTTTAGGAGGTTTAGACCCGCTTTTAATATGTTTAGTACAAGTGGAGGGCTAGGGTAATCCCTCCCTTGGGTTTGTCTCATGGTGGAGTTGCTAGATGAGTTTGATTAAAATCTCATCAATAAAAGAAACGAAAAGGGGACTTCCCTCAAGTGGAGTCGTCAGAAAAGTTAGAGGTAAAGGCTTTGGGATCTGTTGAAATATTGTAACTGCAAAGAGTATTCTATTTATTATTGATGTATTATTCATTAGATCAATCCCCTTTTGTGGATTGATCATGTTGGGCATTGTAAATTACCAAATCCCCTTTTGCGGATTGGTCAAAACCTAATTGTAATATGCAAATTGAGAAGTCAGCCCCCAGAAAAATTAAAGTGGTTCTAACTACCCGGAAAGAGAAGTTGACCCTGCCAGTGAAGATACACCTCCTTTCATCACCTGCCAGTTTGTATAAATAAAGGAAGCCAATGCCTCATTTGTTCACTCACTCATTCGATCATCTAGAGGGAAAGTTTGGTAGCTGCAATTGGAGAAGAAGAGAGAGAGGTGCATTACTTGGGAGAGGATATTATCTAGTGTTTGGTTTATTATCTTGGCATTGTATTGGCGATCTATATTAAAGAGGTTTTTGCTGGGTTTTCTCCCCCATGAGGGTTTCCCAGGATAAATGATGTGTCTCTTGTGATTGTGTTTCTCTCAGTGATCCTACCTATGCTATGGTTATCTAGTAAATTGAAAAGAAACCTAATAATAGCTTAAACTCTAACATGGTTTCATAGCTAATCTGAAGAGAACATCTTTCACAGGAAAAAGAAAAACGTCATTGTTGTCGTACAAGGACATTAGGGATTTTTATTGAAGAAGAATTTTAGCCCAAAAGTCATCTAGAAAAGTGCGCCCTAGCCTAAGGAACTCTTTGTCACCTTCAGCGCACCTTTTCAGTGGATAGAATTCCTGGAAGTTGAAACCCTATTTTTCACCAGTACCAGAAGTACCAGAAAACTAGAAGTACTAGGAAACCAGAAGTACTAGAAAACCAGAAGTACCAAAAAACTAGAAGCACCAGTCTAGAAATCCGTTGGTCAAGTTTGAAGGGGCAAAATCTGGATTTTCTGGAATCTAACCACATCAGGCTACTCGCCTCAGCCAAGCGCACCTCCTGGTAAGTTTAAAATTCAATTATGAGCATTTTCATTTTTGGTCATTTTCCTAGCTCTAGGTAAAAGATGTCTGCAAGCACTAAGCTTGTTGACAAGCTAGAATGTGTGGAAACTTTCGTGCTTGGAAGTATAGGACTGGACTCATTCTTGAAGAGAATGACCTAGCAAGATTCATTAAAGAGAATGTACCAAAACCTGTCGATGTTGCAGCTAAAGAAAAACACCAAAAGGACACAGTTGGGCCAAGAGAATCATTGCAGATTATATCAAATATCACTTGATTCCTCAAGTGTCTTCAAAGAAGACTCCAAAATAAATGTTTGATTCCCTAACCAGATTATATGAAGTAAATAACATAAATCAGAAGATGAATCTAAGGACTCAACTCAAGAATACAAGGATGCAGAAAGGAGAAACAATCCAGGAATATTTCTCCAGAATATCACAATTCAAAGAAAAACTAGAATCAATTGAAGATATTATAGATGAAGATGAACTTATAATGACAACCCTTAATGGTCTCACAATACCTTGGGATGCATTCATCCAAACTGTTTGTGCTAGAAAAGACAAACTACAATTTGATAGTCTTTGGGAAGAATGTGTTCAAGAAGAATCAAGAGTAGCTAACCAAGAAGCTTTGCTATCAAGAGATGAAGATCAAGCCCTAGATAATCACACTAAGGGAGGAAGAAATAAGTCTTACTTCCAGAAAGAAACTCATAAGGAGTCTCACCCCCAAAACAAAATCACATATAAAGAATATCAACCAAGGAGATTCTAGAAGTTTCAGAAAGGACAAAGAAGAGAAAAAGATTTCTCATCCTACCAATGTTACCATTGTGACAAGATGGGACATATTGCGAAACATTGTCAAGCTAGATGAGAATAATAAAAGAAGAAAAACAAGAGGTACCATGCCCATGCAGTTGAAGATGAAGAGCCACCCATAAATATGATAAAAGAACAGATTGATAGTGGACACCCTCTTAGGATCAATATCACTTGGTGAGGACACTTGGCTCATTGATAGTTCTTCCAAGCACATGAAATCTCAAAGATACATTCTCTCTTTCCTTTCAAAAAAGAAGTTTTCTCAGAAAGTTACACTTGGAGATGATTATAAATACCCTATCAACGGAGTAGGATAATCAAATTAGAAGCTTAATTCAGGGACCCCAATGAAGATGAAGGATGTACTCTATGTACCAGGTTTGACAAAGAACTTACTCTCTATCTCAGCTTTAGAAACAAAATTCTTCAAAGTTGCCTTCATAGATGGAGAAGTCCTTATGTGGGCCAAAGGAAAAACCATGGAAGAAGCAATTGTTATTGGAAAAGAAGAAGGTGGTTTGTATAAGCTAAAGGGTCACTAAGAAGTAGCCATGGCCCACTCCATTGAGAATCCATGTGAACTTTGGCATAGAATATTAGCCCACATCAACTACAAGGCATTACCTTATGTAAGCAAGGCAGTGACAGGTCTACCAAAACTCAAGGTTGACCATGAAGGTGTGTGCAATAGATGTGCACAAGGAAAGAACATCAATAACCCCTTTCCGAAGAGAGACAGTAAAGAAGAAGGAGTCCTAGAGCTCATTCACTCAGATGTGTGTGGCCCAATGCTATCATCCTCCATCAGTGGTTATGTATACTATGTATCTTTTATTGATGACTATTCTTATAAAACCTGGGTTTACTTTTTGAAATCAAAAGATGAAGTGTTCAATAAATTCAAGGAATTCAAATCCTTGATAGAGAATATTTTTGAAAGAAAGATCGAAATACTCAGGTCAGATAATGGAGGAGAATACACCTCAAAAGAGTTTGTAAACCTTTGTAAATATGCCGAGATCAAGAGGGAGCTCACCACTCCCTACAATCCTCAACAAAATGGTGTAGAAGAAAGGAAGAACATAACTATAATGGAAATGGTGAAGACCATGATCCATGATCCATGATCAAGATCTTCCAATGTATTTATGGGTAGAAGCAACAAAAACAACAATATATGTACAAAACAAACTGTCCCATAGTGCACTTGGGTTCAAGACGACTGAAGAGATGTTCTCCAGAAATAAGCCAGAAGTAATCCATCTCAAAATATTTGGTTGCCTAATATTTGTACATATTCCAAAAGAGAAGAGAACCAAGATGGACCCCTCAAGAAAGAATGGAATATTTGTTGGATACTATGAGGTCTCCAAGGCCTTTAGAGTTTATATACCAGGTTACCATCATATTGAGATCAACATGGATATAACCTTTGATGAATATGCAACACTCAAGAAATAAAGAAGATGCCAGCTTGAAGAAGTATATGAATAAAAACCTGTAGCTCCCAGAGTTGCAGAACCAGCGAGGGAAGTCATAGCTTCCCCTGATGAGGAGATTCTAGAACACCATGATGTAATAGAATCTCAAGAACCTCCCCAGATGTCGATCTCACACAAGAGAAATCTAGCTTGAGAAAGGGAACTTATTCAATATGGAGAGAAGTATGGTGTCCCCAAAGGAACCATGAGACAAGTGAAGAAACCAAAGACATTCTCCATTTATATGGCTTTAATGTGTGATCTCTTAGAGAAGGAGCCTACCTTCTTTGAAGAAGCCATTCAGAAGAAAGAATGGGTAGATGCCATGATAGAAGAATACCAATCCATCATAAAGAATGATGTATGGGAAATAGTTCTCAGACCAAAGAGCAAGGATGTGGTATCTTCCAAATGGATTTTCAAAATAAAACATGCTCATGATGGAAGTATTGAGAAATATAAAGCAAGGTTTGTTGCTTGTGGCTTTTCTCAAAAGGAAGGCACTGATTATGAAGAGAAGTTTTCTCTTGTAGCTAGATACATTTCAATCAGAACCATCATAGCCCTTGTAGCTAAGATGAAGTAGAAGTTACACCAGATGGACGTGAAAACTTCCTTCTTGAATGGTGTCAATGAAGAAGAAGTTTATATAGAAAAATCTCAAGGATTTGAAGTTGAAGACAAGAAGACTCATGTGTGCAAGTTGAAGAAGGCTCTGTACAGATTGAAGAAAGCTCCTAGAGCTTGGTATGGAAGGATTGACAGTTTTCTGATGAGCTTGGGCCTTACCAAGAGTAAATCTAATTCTAACCTTTACTTCAAGGTTATGAATGATGAGCCTGTTATATTGTTGTTGTATGTGGATGACTTATTCTTAAGTGGAGAAAAAAATCTCATCATTGAATGTAAGAAGAAGCTCGATGCAGAATTTGAGATGAAAGACCTTGGCCTAATGCACTATTTCTTAGGTCTTGAGGTCTGGCAGAGCCCATAGAGGATATCCCTTAACCAAGGGAAGTATGCAGTTGAAATACCGAAGAGATTTGATATTTTGGAATGCAAGTCCATGAATACACCCATGGAAACAAAGTTGAATATCCTGGTTGACACTTTGTTAGAATTGATTGATGCTACACTATACAGACAGATCATTTTATCATTGATGTATCTAATGAACACCAGACTAGATATATGTTTTGTTGTGAATACCTTGAGTTAGTTTCTGGTAGAGCCTAGATGTGTTCACCTGGTTGCTGCAAAACATGTGATGAGGTACCATAAGGGTACACTAGATTATGGTCTCAGTTATGATGGAGATCATGACTTCATACTGAGTGGATATACTGATTCAGATTGAGCTAGAAGTGTCTCTGACAGAAAGAACACTTCAGGATTTTGTTTCAGTCTAGGGTCAGCCATGATCTCATCGCAGAGTGGGAAGCAATCAAGCATTGCTCTCAGCATGGCAGAAGTAGAATACATTGTTGCATGTTCTGCCAATTGTGAATCCATATGGCTTTGAAAGTTGTTGACATGTCTATGTTAAGCCCTAAATAGTGGCTCATTACCCCTTGATTGGGGCATATTATATTAACAATGTTATTTTATTTATGTCGGCTTTAGTCCATTAGTTGTAATTATACCTCCTAGTCTCCTATATATACCAAGGAGACATTTTCATTTTGAATCATCTGGTAATTGTACATTTATGTGGGCATAAGGAGGTTTCCCCCTCGAAGAGGATTAATATCTAATTGATCTATTTTTCAAGGTGTTGAGTAATTATTCTGAGGTTTTTCTCTGCTATATTGATATTTGGTTCTTAACATATGGTATCAGAGCTCAAGGTCTTGGGGTTTCACTGCTACATCTGAGACACCTTGGAATTTTTGCTATAATTTTTTTTCTACAACGTTTCAGAAGGAACGACTTGAAGGATATTTAGTAGATGGATCAAGGTACATTGGGTTAAAATTTTAGCTCCTGAGGCCTTATACTTTCAGAGATACAGCCTGTGCAAAATAGGGTTCAAGAAAGATGGCTCAGGATGATTCTAGAATCATCCTGAACTTGTACCAGAGATACTACAGACTGTCCACTATCCAATGAAACTGGTCTCACTCAATTTGGATACTCTGCACTGGTGGTAATGGTATTCAAGAAAGATGGCTCATGGCGTATGTGTCCAGATTATAGAGAGCTCAACAAGATCACTATTAAAGATAAGTTTCCCATTCATATCATTGATGAATTGTTAGATGAACTACATGGAGAAATCTATTTCACAAAGTTGGATCTTTGTTCAGGGTATCATCAGATTAGAATGAAGGAAGAAGATATCCCCAAAACAACATTCTGAACTCATGAAGGCCATTATGTATTTTTGGTCATGTCTTTTGGCCTTACAAATGCACCTTCCACATTCCAAGGGTTGATGAATTCCATTTTCAAGCCCTTCCTTCAAAAAATTGTGTTAGTATTTTTTGATGATATACTAATCTATAGCAAGTCTTGGGAAAATCACGTGCGACATGTTGACAAGGTGCTACAACTACTAAAGGA